>PVIU01005334.1:0-114888 GCA_004026605.1 Ondatra zibethicus | reverse complement strand
TCTTCTATCCCAATTATTCTTAGATTTGGTCTTTTCATGGTGTCCCATATTTCCTGGATGTTTTGTGTTGCGAATTTGTTGGTTTTGTTGTTTTCTTCTATCACTGAGTTTATTTTCTCTATCGTGTCTTCTGCATCTGAGATTCTTTCTTCTATCTCTTGTATTCTGTTAGTTATACTTGTCTGTGTGGTTCTCGTTCTTGTATCCAGATATTCCATTTCCCGCCATCTCTCAGATTGTGTTTTCTTCATTGCCTCCATTTCAGTTTTCAAGTTTTGAACTGTTTCAGTTACCTGTTTGATTGCTTTTTCTTGGTTTTCTAGGGTATCTTTAAGGAATTTATTCATTTCTTCTAACTTTTTGTTAGTTTTCTCATCCCTTTCCATAACGGAGTTTTTCACCTCTTCTTTAAAGGACTCTATAATTTTCATAAAGCTACGTTTAAAGTCAATTTCTTCTACTTCATCTGGGATAGGTTGCTCGGGCTTTCCTGTTCCATAATCGCTGGATTCTGGTGTTATCATGTTGCTTTTCAGGTTGTTGGACGAATTCTTTGTTGGCGCCTGCCCATCTCTTCTGAGAGTTGCCTGCTCTGCTCCGTTCGGCTCCGCTTGGCTCCCGGGGTCAGGGTCCAGATGAATCCGTGGAACCTGGTTGGGCGAGGTTCCCGGTCCCAAGGGCAGGCCTACTGAGGGTTGCCCGCTCCGCTTGGCTCGGCTCCGTGGGACAAAGGAGGCCCCCTAGCAGGGGACTCGCCCTTCCCCCAAGGCCTCAGCCCGGGTAGGCCGAGCTTGGGTGCAGCCGGGACCACGCAGATGAGAAGGGATGCCCGGGGACGAGCAGGGTTGGGATAAGCAGCAAAGCCAGCAGAGGGGAGTCCCAAGTGGCCAGAAGGCCCCGGGGACGGGCTGGGGTCCACTCACCAGGGTCCAGATGACTCCGCGGAAGCTGGTTGGGCGAGGTTCCCGGTTCCAAGGGCAGGCCTACTGAGGGTTGCCCGCTCTGCTTGGCTCGGCTCCGTGGGACAAAGGAGGCCCCCCAGCAGGGGACTCGCCCTTCCCCCAAGGCCCCAGCCCGGGCAGGCCGAGCTCGGGTGCAGCCGGGACCATGCAGATGAGAAGGGATGCCCGGGGACGAGCAGGGTTGGGATAAGCAGCAAAGCCAGCAGAGGGGAGCCCCAAGTGGCCAGAAGGCCCCCGTAAATGTGATATCTTTATCAAATACTTCCCTTCAAGGTTCCAGGATCTATGAAAGAAAAGAAGCATAAAATTTTTAAGAAATCAGATGGTAGATGGCTCCAAGAAAGCAGCGTCTTCTAAGTACAACAGTGCTAATACATGCATGAACATACAGATACTATGACAACATGCTCAAGACCTGCACAAGTTCAAAACGGAAAAAAATCTCAGCATAGAGGAGGAAAGGAGATGTAAAATCCTACCCCTAACCAAGAAGCTATTTGCAACTGATATCCACTGGGAAAGGAAAAATCAGTTTTATCCAATGGAATGAAAATAAAGGGGGGAGGGCCTTAGTCCTACCTTGAAATGATGTGTCAGAATTGGTTGACTCCCCTTGGGAAGTCTTCCCCTTCTGAAGAGTGAAATGGGAGGAGTTGGGGTAGGAGGAGGAGAGACAGTGGGAGTGGGGATAGCTATGGAAAATGAGAAAAGATTGTATTAAAAACTAAAAGTAAAAATAACCACCCCCCAAATTAATATGTATATAAATGTTTGATCAAAGGTAGTCAACTAACATTCCATATATCTGAAATCTCTTGTGAGCTTCTTACTCAACCTGGTTTCTTTTCAGTTCTGAGAAACTCCTGCCATTCTCCAGAACTTAAGTCATTGTGTGTATCTTTGCCATTCTTTATTTCAAGGTCTTAAAAAGTCTCTGTCGTTTTCATTCCCTAATGAGTTCATGTTCTCCCCTCTTTACAACCACCACTATTATCCTGAGTTTTGGTGCAGGTTAATTGTCTGTATATTGTCAACCATGTTTTAAATAAACGCTGATTGGCCAGGCAGGAAGTATAGGTGGGTCAACCAGAGAGGAAGTAGAGGCGGGGCAAGGAGAACAGGAGAATTCTGGGAAAAAGGAAGCTCTTCCAGAGACTCCTGCCTGGACCACCGAAGAAGCAGGATGTGACCTGCCCCACTGAAAAAGGTGCTGAGCCACGTGGCTAACATAGATAAGAATAATGGGTTAATATAAGCTACAAGAGCTAAGAAGAAGCCTGAGCTAATGGGCCAATCAGTTTATAATCTTCTGGAGATCTCTGTGTGATTTTCTTTGGGGCTAAATGGCTGTGGGAACTGGGCAAGACAGAAACCCCAACAAGCAGGCCCTCATGTTACAGAGTCTCATTCCAGACACCATCATTATTTGTCTTCTACTATAGTAGTCTACAATAATTTCCTGTTTTCCTTCTTCAATTCCATTTACTTGCGATAGGAGGCTGCAAAGTAACTCAAAAACGACAAGATCAATGTTTGTTAAATACATTAATAATGTATTGTTCTCCAGAAAAATTTATCTTAGATCATTTGCAAAAGTGTCAGGATGTGGCCTATTTTGGCCTATCTCATTTATTATTATTACCATTACTATTATTATTATTATTTAAAAAACTCTTTTTATGATTTTGAGTGAAGATTGCTTGTCTGCGCCTGCATCCATATCACACTGATTTTTCTCTAGACTGACTCACATTCCTGAACTGTGTGTGACACCCCCAGTCTTTCTGCAGGTAAAGAGTTGGCAGACACCATTTCACTCTTCCACCTTGGTAATGTTCTTGAAATTAAAGGCTAATATAGTCCATGTCTTTCTTTGTCAATTTTCATTGTCATAATCCTGAGTAGTATTTGCCTGCCTATCCAGTATTTCTTAGGTGGATCATTCTGTGGATTAGGCAGGAGAGATGAAGGGAGAGGAGATAGAAGCTTTAGAAAATCTCCTTACTCCAGAACTTACTCAGTCATCAAACTGTGTAATGAAGAAAAGGGATGAAGCACATAGTCTCAAGACCATGCGTCCGCCTCCTCTGCTGCTTTATGTTTGTTCTGAGCTCACATGTGAAGACAAGCAGTAAATAAGTTGACAACCTAACACTGGCATGGAGCCTTCGATGTGCTCTCCCCACTATTTTCTCTTTCTTACTGTGCATGTTGTTCAGGCTTTTATTTCTTCCCTAAAATGACTTCCCCTTTTTTGTAACTTCTCATGTTTCTTTTCAATGTATTTTTTCTCTCCTTCATGGAAGCAGTGTGTACTCCTAAGAATCTCCCTATTGAGTTATATTCATCACTTGGCTAATATGTTCAATTTTGTAATGATTTGGATAATATCCGTATTTACCACCATTCTAGAAATTCATTGAAGTCAAAGATCAGCATCTCTATCTGCTAAATACAAACTAACTTTCTCACTGGCCATAAATATTTGTCAGATCAGCAAAATAAATGAATGTATTCCTAAACCAAAATTAAAAGTGTAATGATTTGGTTTGATCTCACTCCGTATACAATTATACATGATAGAAAGTCAATCAAAAGGCAGGATTCAAAAGTTAGAAAGAACTTTGAATGACTTTATATTCACCAAATATTTTATAATTCTGACTTTTCTTACTTAGCATTGCTCCCCCCTCACTCATCATTTTATATTCTACTCAATGTTAATAATTAAATATGGAGGATGCGAAAGGAGAGGTTTAAAGAGCATTCTATCAATTGATTCATAAAATATTTGCTAAGTGCCTATCTTACATTTGGACAAATTGTTCACCTTCTTAGAGGGGAGATTTATTTCTTTACTAGTGAATATAATATCCCTATCACATGATAACTGCTGGGATTAAATGAGATGCAATTGTTAAATGGAATGTACGGAATAAGCTCCTTCTGGACACTTGGTGCTATTTCTTTCATGTTTATTGTAAGTTTAACTATTGTATTTATATTTGAAGTAGATAGCCAATAAAATAATTATCTTTATCATCTCTATTTTATATATCAAAAACTTCCCAAAGTTTAGGGAATTTTTCTTCTATCGCTCAGAAATTAGCAAGAGAACTAAGGATAAAAAGACAGACTTCCTATCTCCTCCACTTTGTGATTTTATGTGCTGTAGGATCCATGGTCCACTCTCAAATTTTATAACCTGTGCCAACAGGTGGGTGACACTAACCAGGAACTAGGAAGATAACCTTAGGCTTGATGAACCACTTTGATTTTGCAGTCACCGTGGGTAATATCCTTTGTCCTGAATTTCAAAGATTTGTAAGTAAAATAGTTCATGCAGTTAAACCAAAACCAAAATAAACATACTAAAAAAGTAAATGTATGCAATTAAACATTTGAGAAGCAGGAGATTAACAGGTAAGGAATGTAATTTACTAACACATGCGCTTCTCTTTTTTTTTTTTCTCTCCCTATCTCCTGAAATAGTTTGCTCTTGTATTTCTAGCTATTCCTATTACACATTTGGGTGTTTCTTCCATTGGAATGACCTTGAATCTCTATATGCCTCTTATGCACCTTCTGCAATCACTTTTCTTTCAGTCTCAAACAATATTACTCAAGTATCTTCCCTTTTCCTTAGCACTTTCCTCGCATTTTCACTTTTCCCTATCTCTCTGTATTCTTAACAAGGAAACTTTGTCATTGATGATTTACTTAATTTTTGGTTATTTTACCCAGTATTCATGGGTAAGAATTCTAGTTCTTCCAGCCAAAAAAAAAGTATGAAAAAAGAGCAATATCTTTCCCAGGGAAAATAGTGTAAATAGTTAAAATAAATAAATTAATTAAAATTATCTATTATTTTGTGTTTCTTTTGTTTTAATTTTATCTACCGTAATTTAGCATATGCCTGCATTTTTACTGTCCCTATCTTTAAATGTAACTAAGTACCTGTTTTATTTCAGTTCCTTGCCCCTTTTGCAAAGGAAATGTAAAGAGGAAATAAAGATGGATATAGATGAACAGATAGATAAATAATGTGTATTTATAGAGTTTTGTATGTATATGTGTGTGTGCATTATTTGTGTGTTCCCCCCCCAAAAAAAACCCAAGTTGTTTTGTCTTTACGAACTCAGGGAACCAAGCTCTTCTAATTTTTCTTTTTTTTTTATTAAATTTTTAATTTTTCCATTCAAAAATTGACCCTTCCTCCACTTCTCCCATTCTCCTCCTGCTCCCCCACTAACTCTCCTCCCTCCCCCTCCATCCTTAAGAGAGGGCAGGGTACCCTGCCCTGTGGGAAGTCCAATACCCTCCCCCCTCCATCCCAGCCTAGGAAGGTGTGCATCCAAGTAAACTAGGGTCCCAAAAAGCCAATACACGCAGAAGAGATAGGTCCCAGTGCTATTATCGACGGCTTCTCAGTCCGTCCCCATTGGTAGCCACATTTAGAGAGTCCGGTTAGATCACATGCTCATTCAGTCCCAGTCCAGCTGGATTTGGTGAGCTCCCACTAGATCAGTCACACTGTCTCAGTGGGTGGACCATCCCCTCGTGGTCCTGACTTCCTTGCTCAACTTCTCCCTCCTTCTGTTCTTCAAATGGACCTTGGGAGCTCAGTCCCTTGCTCTGATGTGGCTGTGGGTCTCTGTCTCTATCTCCATCCATCGGACAAAATTTCTATGGTGATGATCTAGATATTCATCAGTGTGACTATGGGACAAGGTCAGTTCAGGCACCCTCTCCTCTGTTGCCCAAGGACCTAGCTGGGGACATCCCCGTGGACACCTAGGATCCCCTCTAGAGTCAAGTCTCTTACCCACCCTAAAATGGCTCCCTTAATGTAGATATCTTCTTCCCTACTCCAATATCTGCCCTTCCTCCATCTCCATACTCCCACTCCCGCAATCTCTCCCCAGTCCTTCCCTTCTCCCTTCTCCTTCCCCATCTCCCCTTTTCCCAACCCTATTACCACTCCTACCCCAACCCCCCTGTTCCCAACTTTTGCCCGGCTATCTTGTTTGTTTCCAATTTCCAGGAGTATCTATATATGTTTTTCTTTGGGTTCACCTTGCTATTGGGCTTCTCTTGGCTTAATGTCCTTTGTTTATGGCTAGAGTCCACTAATGACTGAATACATACTATATTATCTTTTTTGGGTCTGGCTTATCTCACTAAAGATAGTGTTTTATATTTCCATCCATTTGCATGCAAAATTTAAGATGTCATTGTTTTTTTTTTACCACTGAGTAGTATTCTAATGTGTATATATTCCACACTTTCTTTATCCATTCTTCCATGGAAGGGCACCTAGGTTGTTTCCAGGTTCTGGCTATTACAAATAATGCTGCTATGAACATAGTTGAACAAATGCTTTTGTAGTATGATTGGGCATCTCTTGGGTATATTCCCAAGAGTGGTATTGCTGGATCCTGAGGTAGGTTGATTCCCAATTTCCTGAGAAACCAGAACACTGATTTCCAAAGTGGTTGCACAAGTTTGCACAGCAATGGATGAGTGTCTTCCATAGATACATTTGAGTTTAGGCACATTTTAATTTCAGTATTGCTTTGCTCACAGATTGTAGGCACCATAAAGTCATAGAACCTTAACCCACTAAGTGGCCAAGTGGAGCAGACAGAACCAGAGTCATTCTTCCTGACTGCTGGTAGAGCACACTCTTCACCCCAACACATCCCCATTCCAGTCTTTCTGATTCTGTTTCAAGGCAACCATAACCAAATATTTTTTTCCATAGTCACAACATGTGTTCTACCCAACAGTTAGCCTAATCAATACATTTTAATTGAAACAAATGGCAATTATCTAAAACCAACAGATTTTTTCACTGGCCTAAGAACATTAAATCAATGGATTTCTCAAAATTGCTGGATCTTATGTAAAACAATGCATTTTCATTTTATACAGGACACATTTTTATTCCACTTTAATCTGCCAAGTTAAAGAGTAAGAGGGAAGCAATAGACTTCTTTCTTTCATAGCGGCCCTAAAATTTTGAATGAAAGAAATATATTAATCATCCAGATATATGAATTTGATTGCATTCAGTTTAATGTAACCGACATTTATTGAGCACCTACTGTTTTGAGATCCTGTGTTTGACATTCTAGAGGGTACAAAGTGATTAAGATAGAATTCCTATCCATAGAAGCTCATAATTTATTGGTAAATACTTTCTCAGACAGAATTAATTATAGCAAGACAAATAGCTAGAAAATTGCAATGAAAGAAGATATTAACTGTAAAGGAGGGATTTGGGCAAAGATGTACAGAAGGTGGTTTTTAAGATCATCTTAAAGGATGGATAACTATAGTGGGAAGGACATGATAGACATATTGAATAAACAGAAAAATACATTAGTTGGATAAAACTAGTTATATGGCCAACACACTGGATACCCTCAGTCCTTTAACTAAATGGAAATTAATTTCTCATCTAAAATACCATAGTGGCTTTTACTCACCAAAAACTAATTGTTCTTAATTTGATGTAGGTAAAGTATAAAATGTGTGTGTGTGGCAGGAGAATAAGACATGGAGTTGTATTAGAAATTAGCATTTGAAAGAAACCAATGACTCAGAAATGGACTGCAAACCCTTGCTTTTCTTCCAATGCTGGCATATAATAGTATTCTTAGAAATGCATGCTGGAAAGAGTCCCATCCCATTGGCAGGTAAGTCAATGAACTTCTAGACTTTTCAGCTCTACCCATACACTTGCCCACTGCACAGCTTTCCAAAGGCCTGTGCTTCAATTCTAAAATAGAATAATCTAAAAGAGAACTACATCAGGGCTTTGGCTAAGTCTAAGTTTTCCAGTGTAACTATATTGCTCATGATTTAAAGAAGTTGTGAAATAGAATTGAAAACTACTTATGTATTCATCAGTATAACGGGGAAAAATAAAATGTCTTTCGATGGGTGATTACTGGATAATCAAAAAAATCATAATCAGCATGGCCATTTCTGATAAGAAAGTAAATATGTGCACATAACTTAGGTTATATAAGTTCAAGAATTATAAAAGTTAATAATATAACCAGCAGTTCTAAAAATGTATATCTATATATACATATATATGCACACATATGAGCATAAATATATATAATTTTTCTTATTACAACATATTTCAAACATACTCTACATATATATGTACTGCTCCACTCCCTTTTTGATTCTCTTCACTTGGTGATTTGGCATTTGAACAGCCTTTTCTATTATATTTTATTCTATGGAAAAGTACGTAAATGAGCAAACTATTTAAGTGCTCCATTTTGAGAAAGCACACCTGTTCTACACCAAACAAAGCTGCCAAGTGTATGATTAATTGGGCACATGATTGTGCACATCAGTGCATCAGCATTTACAGCAGGTGGGGACATTAAAAAAAGGAAATTATCTTTTAACTTGAAAATATCCCCAACAACCAGTTGGCATTTAATGAGTGGTCATGGCCACCTCTTTGATGTTTATTTAAAAACATAAAAAATTAACTGTATTGGTGATTGTGTAAATTTTACTTATGGATTGATTTTGTGATCATGATTCTTTTATATGAACAAATTTTTAAAACTTTGTGGCTTGGGCTTTTTTCCCCAAAAGGCTAATAAGCTGTATTTATTTTGCTTATTAGGTACATACACACATACACATTAATTTATAAAAACTCACATTCTATGTAGTGGAATGCAAGATTAAGTAAAAAAAATTAGTAAACCTCCTATACATAAATGATAAATGGGCTGAAAAAAAATCAGTGAAACATCACCTTTTACAATAGCCACAAATAACATAAACTATCTTGGGGTAACTCTAGCCAAACAAGTGAAAGACCTGTATGAAAGAACTTTAAGTCAGTGAAGAAAGAAATTGAAAAAGATATCAGAAAATGGAAAGACATCCCATGCTTTTGGATAGGTAAGATCAACATAGTAGAAATATATGACAGAGCTATAGTTGGTGTGGGAGGTCCTTCTGTTTATGTGTTGCCTTTATTGGTTAATGAATAAAGAACTGTCTAGGCATGTTGATAGGGCAGAGCTTAGGTAGGCAGAGAAAACTGGACTGAATGTTGGGAGAAGGAAGGTGGACCGAGAGACACCATGGAGCCACTGGAGATAGACATGCTGAAAATTTGCTGGTAGGCCACGACCTTGTGGTGATGCACAGATTAATGGAGATGGGTTAAATTAATTTGAAAGAGTTAGCCAATAAGAAGCTAGAGCTAATGAGCTAAGCAGTGATTTAATTAATAGAGTTTCTGTGTGGTTATTTTGGGGCTAAGCTAGTTGGGCAGTGGGAACAAACAAGCAGCTCACCCCAACATATAGTAATAAAATGAACCTGGTATTGGCATAAAAACAGACACATGGATCAATGGAATTGAACTGAAGGCTCTGATATTAATCTACACAACTATGAACACCTGATTTTTGACAAAGAAGCCAAAAGTGTACAATGAAAAAAAAGATAACATCTTCAACAATGCTGCTGGCATAACTGGATGTTGGCATGCAGAAAAATGCAAACAGATCCATATCTTTTGCCTTTCACAAAACTCAAGTCCAAATGGATCAAAGACCTCAATGAAAATCCAGTTACTCTGAATCTCATAAAAGAGAAAGTGGGAGGTAGGCTTGAATGCATGGGCAGAGGAAACCACTTCCTAAATATAACACCAGTAGTATAGACACTGAGAGCAACAATTAATAAATGGGACCTCCTGAAACTGAGAAGCTTCTGTAAGGCAAAGGACACAGTCAACAAGCCAAAACGTCAACTTACGTAATGGGAAAAGATCTTCACGAACTCCATATCTGATAGAGGGCTGTTCTCCAAAATATATAAAGAACTCTAGAAATTAGGCATCAAAATACCAAATAACACAGTTAAAAAGTGGAGTTCATATCTAAACAGAGAATTCTCAACAGAAGAAACTCAAATGGCCGTAAAACATTTAAGGAATTTCTCAGCATCAGAGAAATGCAAATCAAAACAACTCTAAGATACCATCTTACACCTGTCAGAATGGCTAAAATCTAAAACACTGGTGACAGCTTATGCTGGAGAAGATTTGGAGTAAGGGGAACACTCCTCCACTGTTGGTGGGAGTGCAAGCTTGTATATTTACATTAGCTCTACTGTGTTCATAGCAGCTTTATTCATAATAGTCAGAACCTGAAAACAACCTAAGTGCTCCTCAAATAAAGAATGGATAAAGAAAATGTGGGACATTTATACAATGGAGTATAAATTCCATTCCACTCAGTGGTAAAATAAATGACATCTTGGAATTTGAAGGCA
Source organism: Ondatra zibethicus (assembly GCA_004026605.1). Taxonomy (NCBI): domain Eukaryota; kingdom Metazoa; phylum Chordata; class Mammalia; order Rodentia; family Cricetidae; genus Ondatra; species Ondatra zibethicus. The sequence continues at coordinate 104,596 of PVIU01005334.1, read as the reverse complement.
AATGGATGGAACTAGAAAAAAAAAAACCATCCTGAGTGAGGCACCCTGGACCCAGAAAGACAACCACAGTATGTACTCATGCATAAATGGATATTAGATGTAAAAACATAAAGGGTAACTAGGCTACAATCTACACTCCCCGAGAAACTAGGTAACAAGGAGGACACTAAGAGAGACATGCATGGATGTCCCAAGGAAAGGAAAATAGATAAGATAACCTGAATGAATTGTGGGGGGGAGGGGGTTGAAGGGGAGAAGGGAGAAGAACATGAGTGAACTGGTTGAGAGGGAGAGCAAGGAAAGAGATATCTTGATAGAGGGAGCCATTAAAGGGCTAGGGAGGAATCTGGTGCTAGGGATACTCCCTGGAATCTACAAGACTGATCCCAGCTAAGACTCCTAACAGTATTAGAGAGGGTACCTGAATTGGCCTTCCCCTGTAATCAGATTGATTACCACCATAATTGTCATCATAAAACCTCCATCCAGTAACTGATGGAAGTAGATGCAGAGATCCATAGCTAAGCACTGGGCTAAGATTCCAGGAGTCCAGCCAAAGAGATAGAGGAGTGACAATATGAGTAAAGGTGTCAAGATCATGATGAGCAAACCCACAAAGACAGCTGACTTGAGCTATAGAGAGCTCACTGACTCTGGACTGCTGGTTGGGGAACCTGGATAGGACTGAACTAGTCCCTCTGAATGTGGGTGACAGCTCTGTGTCTTGGGGAGTCTGTGGGGTTAGTGACAGTGAGACCAGGATTTATCCCCTGTGCATAAATTGCACCTTTGGAGTTCAATCCCTATGGAGAGATATCTTGCTCAACCTTGTTATGGGGGAGCTTGGTCCTGTCTCAACTTGATATACCAGACTTTGTAGAATCCCCACGGGAGGCCCTACCCTTTCTGAGGAGTTGATGGAGGTTTTGATGAGCAGAAGCCTGTGTGGAGAAGGAGTGGAAGAAGAGGAGGGTGGGAAACTGTGGTTGGTAGGTAAAATAAAAGAAAACTTTAAAATAAAATTTTTTTAAAGAATTCACATTCTGAAAAAGATATAAGGATCTTTTAATATGTATACATTTCCAATGAATTCCTCGATATTATTCATATTTCCACAAATAGAACCATTTTCTTTAATTTCTACCAATATGGTTGATTTGACAAGTTTGAACAGAAAAGAGATTACTTTAAAATGTAGGTTTTGGAAAAGTAGGAGACTGTGCCGTTAGTTTTTATAATGGTTATGGAATGTGAGAACATACATTGGGTTTTCAAGTCTTAGGGAATAGATATTTTTGAGATTCCTAGAGATTACTGAGAAATTTAGCCAACCCAAGGGCCTATTGCTTTGACACCTTTAGGTTCATCTCAAAATATGAACATGAGTTACAGGTTAGAGCTTTTATAATTTTTAGCACGTAAAATCTCTGTTGATGTTTTACATACATGTGGAAGTTCTTTGTTGTACCTGAACTCTGAACCTCAACATGGTGGTGCTATCTCTATTCTCACTCCTACTGGGCACTTGGTGACCATAAGGTTGAAAAAACTGCTTGTTACCAGCTGCAGTTTTCTCTCCAACTGTTGTACAACACTTTCCTCCAAGATCAAAGAATTCCTCCCTGCAGGGGAACTCCTTCAACAGGCAGTAAACAACTAAAAAATAGCTTCAGGAACTCCCTGAAACTGACCAGATTCATTAGGCTGTCTCCTTCCCTAGTAAACAAAGAAAAGCTGAAAGTTCCTCTCAGAGGAAGAAATCTTAGTTGCAAAGAAGATACCCAGAGGAGCTGAGCTGCCAATACTCAGGCAAGTTTAGCTTCAAAAAAGACACTCAGAGAAGAAAAGCTGCAAAGACAACTCAGAACAGACTAGCTGATACAGTGGTTCTCAAACTGTAGGTAGCGACCCTTTGGCAAATCTCTATTTCCAAAAATATTTACATTAACATTCATAGCAGTAGGAGAATTATTATCTTAAAATTTTATCACTTTGCTGTGATTTTAAAATTTAGTTATTGAGTGGCAACAAAAATAATTTTCTGGTTGGGGGTCACCACAACATGAGGAACTGTATTGACAGGTTGCAGCATGCGGAAGGTTGAAAACTTCTGGGCTAAGAGAAGAAACCAGACAAGATGCCTGGAAGAGTTTAAGCCCAGCTAAGCACCCGGAAAGGACAATCTCCAACCTGTTGAGCTGGCTCCAGGTTTCCTATCTCTTGTGATCTCTGTCTCTGGTGCTAGGTGGGGCCTTGGCGATGCAGCTGTCTTTGAGTCATATCTGCTTCTGTACATAGCCACTCACCCATAGTCCTGTAAGTAATCCCAATAAAAATAATTGGTTTACCATGTTGGACTCTGGTGGTATTCATACTTTGATTTGTTTTGGGATCCCTACCTGGGGTGAGTAGACATGTGTGTTTCATCTTCCCAGGAAAAGTTTTGTCACATAGCACCTACACAATCAGAAATAATAACTTCTGGGTTACAAATTATTTTGACAACATAAAGAAAACGTTAGAAGTCTGCCACAGTACCTGCTAAACAGGTTTTCAATGTTTTATATTACTATATATTAACATATGTTATGCATGCATGAATGCATATTAAGATTTATATATTATGCATAAGCATATGACATGGTAGGCTATTTTTTTCAAGACTTTGCATCTGATGTCCAACATTTAGTTCACTGCACTTTAAAGAGTAAAACAAACCATTTATTTATTGAAAGAAACACCTGCTGGGTCTTACGTTAAGGCAGTACAATCAGTCCTAATGTAGATGCACAAACTAGAACACTTCACAGTTGTCTTCTCGGTCATCATACTTGCAAGAACAAAATTTGAGACTGTGGTACTGTCTGGGTTGTGTCCTGATGTTGAATAGAAAGAAAGTACTCTTCTACTATGCATAGCCAGCTCATGGTATTGGGAACAGGGCTCATCTTGGAGATTGGCAGTGTCTCAAAGAAGAAAAAGAGTTGCAAGTGTTTCCTGGTGAATAATTGATGGACTAAAAAAAAAATCAATCAATGTGGAAATAAAAGAGTTCTTAGGAAATAAGACTTGCATGTTTTCAAGGTTAGTGGTTTCTTTGTGCCTAGAGTCTGGGGATTGGTTACTGTCTCAAAATTTCTGAATATTTTGAAAGAAGATGAAAGAATTCAGCAATGTGATATAGCTTGGGAAGAGAGACAGATGGCAACTTTCCACCTCGCTTCCTTTATTCTCATTTATTAAAAATAATTCTGAGTGGGGATTATTTTACAGCAAGAGGCTAATGTTTTATGAAGAAACAAATATGCTCTACAGCCAGTATTCAAAACCAAGAGACTACATAGAATGTGTAAGAGGTCTGAGTACAGGTAATTTTGAAGATGCCACCACCAACAGATAAAAAATAGCAAGCCAGAGTGACCTCAAGGGAACTTCACTTAAACTAGCATGTTGGAAAGATAGTCCCTTCCTTAACTTTTACCCTCCTACCAGTTAATACCAAAGGCTCTATAAAAGATCTGGCATTAGAATCAAATGACTAAAAGGTGGCCCTTCCAAACCTCAGAGTTGTGTGAGCCTGACATGAAAAATGATACAGGTAGTTTTATTTTCCCTTTCTGTATGATTCTGAAGAAATAGAGCCTACTGTAGTTTGAATGATTAACCCTAAAATTCCAAAGCTGGTGGGTTATGAATCAGATCTTCAAAACCTTACTCTGGATCTAGTATCTATAACTCTTAAATTCAAATTCAAATTGTCCTCTAGGAAGGAAGCTTTATAATCAAGAGCTATGTAAATTTTTATCAAAAAAGATAACTTTGAATTACTAGGTTTGAAGACAGAGTTTGGGGAAAAAATAGAAGAAAACCAACTTATGGTTTCTATTTAGCTAATTAAAAGTATTTGATAAACTCTTAAAACTCATTTTAAAAGCATGAGTAAATATATACATGATATATTACTTATTAAACACTGAAATCCTATAAAGCATCTAATAAAATTTTATGAGAATACAATGCTTTCTAGTGTTGCAACTACGTTAATGTATACATTTCCAGAACCCACGTGAATTTTTTTTGCAAATATTAGCAATAAGTACTGGTAGTCATTGAAAATAGAGATCATAATATACTGGATTTATCTTAATTCCTTATCTTATCATGAATGTTCCTTATTTGAAAAAATCAGAACATAGATTTATTCTCTTAAGAGAACCTCTGTTCATTCTTTATCTTTATCTCATTACAGTGGAGATGGTAGCTGCTTGATCACAGGGGATATTTAATATTAGATTGAAGAAAATATTAAAAAGTACAGCAGACTGACTCAAACAAGTCTGTACTGGTGCTGGGAAGGGTGCTGGTGACATGCTAGGCCCTCTCCATATCTAATTTTGATAATATGATTGATGATGTGATTTCTCATAACTGGTGGAGAGAAACAACATCAAAACTAATCACATTATGCTGGCATTTGGAAGTCTAAATAAAAGGTATGTGAACTCATTACAGGAAGATATTTTTTCATTTGAAATTTAAATTTGCCAGCCCATCCATATTTGTCTGAGAAACTTGTGAATTTGTTTGTAGATGAAAATGACCAGAGTTGAGTAATCAGCCTCAACTGATTACTATTTATAACAGGCAGCCTAGGGACTTCCTGGAAGCTACAGTTCTCTATTTACAGATCTCAAAAATAGGGTAGTTGATGTGATATCCTTGTTCTGTGTAGCCATGTTTCTCTGTACCATCAAAGGATTCAATTACCCACCCCCAAATGCTGAAGTATCTTCTCCTTACAAATTTAACTTTATTGGTGGCTCATTATTTTCCTTGAAAATCAAGATGTCTAGAAGAATTAAAATGAGAGGGTAGTATGTCTTTACAGTGTAGTGTTCCATGATCCAATGCTGACTGTGCAGCAGCCCCTACCTAAGAAAAAAATTAACTTCACTATAGAAACATGAACTTGGAGATCTGGAGAAATCTATCATTTTTTTTCAGTATGCAGCACTGAATCTCCACAGTTGTGCACTGCACACAGTTAAGCTATTAAGAAATTTAAGCTACTTGGAATGTTACAAATTTGTAAGCTATACCCATTATCTTAGATGGGCAATTTATGGAAGATATAATAAATAGAGGGAAATCTTGCATGTTTGTTCAATACAGAGTAGGTAATTGAAGTACAGGATCCAAAGTAAAGCCATAAACAATAATTAGATAGTGAAAATGTGGAGAGTTGACTGTGACCCACATCATAATACAGCTGAGCATCAGCAAAGACAGAAGCTGGCTTGCAGTCAGAAGCAGATTATAATGGGAGTGCATGCTTAATAAACATCTGGAGAAGCTGTGATAATATATGAAGAAAACTCTTCTGAAGAAGGGAAATTTCTAAGCTGAAGCTTACAGTCTGCATTTCTGGAAGAGCATATGATTGCATAGATGTTGTTATGTGCATCTGGAGTAGAGTTAGTCTGATGTCTCTGTGATACTGCACTGAGCTAATTGCACTGAAAATGCATCTCACTGCTTAGTCTTATCTAGCATCACTGAGCATTTGCAAGATAATTCTCTTCAAGGTTACTAGACTATGGGGGTACTTACATGTAGTTAACAGAAAGAGATTCTGTCTTAAGGAAATCACCAACTTATTTGAGGGACTTGAGCAGCTCAAAGGATTAGCAGGAATAAAACAGAAAACTCTGAAAGTCCAGGCATGAAGAATATCCTGGACACAGCTCAAAACCCACCATCTAACCAGTTTCTTCCTTTTCCTTGAGAGTCCCTGTAGAATTAGTATGTTGGATTATCTGGTAAAATTCCTTGGTTCACAAGACTGGTGATTGAAGTTTTAACATATAACTCACAATGGATATAGGTAATTGACTCTTAAACATTGTCCTCTGACCTGCACACATGTGCTATGGCATGCATGCACCTACACATATACACTAGAAAGGAAAGAAAGACTCAGCCAGGCCATGGTGGCACATGCCTTTAATCCCATTAAACTTGGGAGACAGAAGCAGGTGAATCTCTGAGTTTGAGGCCAGCCTCATCTATATAAGGAGTTTCAGGATAGCCAGGACTACATAGAGAAACCATTCCTCAAAAAAACTAAACAAACAAATAGAGAAGAATAAAATCTCAATATATCCAGAGAAAATTAACTGGCTGACTAACAATGCCCCTAAATTGTACGAGCCTAAGGAGAACTGGAATGTGCACTTTGGGACTTTCCACATGAATCATGTGCTTTCAGTGTCGGAAAAGTAAAGATGATGCCAGTAAACATGCCGCAGCAGACTGGGGAAAGCTCACAGGGCTTCAGTGCTATACAAAGGAGTACAGGCAACTAAAGACTGCTGAGAGTGGGAGAAACAGTCTTCATCAGGGAAGAACACACCAATTGCTTATCCAGTACCCAATGGTCGGCTGAGAAAACATGCATATGAGTAACAATATACAGGCTGAGCAGGTTTTCTTTAGGGTTATATATGTATGTATCCATAGATATATAACAACGATTAAATAAAAGAGAGACAATGCATTGGAAAAAGAACAAGGAATGGTACAGGGAGGGTCTGGAAGGAGGAAAGGGAAGGAAGAAATGTAATTATGTCATAACCTCAAAAATAAAAGAACAATAGTAATACTGCTGAACTCTTAAAATGCAAAATCTCTAAGGCTAGGTTTTAAGTCCACCCTTTCAAGAATTTTTATATACACGAACCACTGCAGGAGGTACAAAAAAAAAGTGTGAAATGGAGCCTAGGAAGACGGAGTGTGTATCCACATTTCATCTGGCAGCACAGAGTACATAGTCAAGTGTTACTCATCCAGGGCTTGAAAGGGGGAAATGCATATTAAGAGTAGTGTATAATGAATCATTAAGGTGGCCACAACTTCCTCACAGAATTAGAACACTTTTACAAATGAAAAGAGGACAATATTAACATCTATGCCAAGATTTAGGTTTATATAGCAATAGCCTAAGCATATCAAATACAATAATCCTAAGAAACACAATGCTTAAAAAGGTCACGTATTAAGTGTCTTTGAACTTCAGAATCAAAAGCTTCTAGAATGGTTCTATCCAATAGAACTTTCTACAACTGTCCCTTAAGTGTAGTTTTTACAACTAAGAGACTCTAATTTAAATAGTTACAATTGTTTAATGTTTACTAATAAAGAGGATAGAAGTATATTGATTTGATGATAGAATTCATTGGATTTTTACAGCTATTCATGGCAATATTCTACAAAATGTATTTTTGGGGGACTCTGGCAGGACAAAATCATTCATGATTATAAACGACTGGAAATAGTGTTCAATTAAAATAAATGAGTAAATACACAGATTAGAGTAAGGATCACGCACAGGAAACCTCTGATACGTCTAATTCCAAGTTAAGAATCATGAAACTCTGTCTATACCTTTATTTGCTACAGTGATATGGGACTTTCTATTGTTGCTTTTGTTTTGTTCAAATTCATGACTAGTAACTGACCTTCTGCTTTGAATGTTCTTCCCCAGGGTGATAGGAAAGGTTCGTTGCTTGATGTGGAAATGGTCCCTGTTTAAATGACACAGGGCTCTATACTTCTTATCTGTGCCTGTGTTGTCTGCCATGCTCACGCTGGAGAAAAGAGTTTTAGATCTCATTTCATAGGAGATCATAGCAATCTACCAAGGTGCACCAACCATGGATCTAAAGTGTTTGAATGCCATTTAGGAGAATAATAATCATCCTAGTTAGTTTTCTGCTTGCTCCAACAAAATCAGCTTAAGGAAGGGTTTATTTTTCTTTCATTTTGAGGACGTAGTCTATCATGGAGGGATAGTCGGTCATACTGCATACACAGTCAGGAAGTAGAGAGAGAAGTGAATGCTGACTGCCAGTACTCAGCTGACTTTCTCCTTTTCATGCAGTTCACGATGCCAAACCATGGAATGGTACCATCTAAATTTAAGGTGGATTTTCTCAGCTCAATTAATACCAACCAGAAAATCCTTCACATATGCCTAGTTCTTTGTCTACTAGGTAATTCTATCTTCTGTAAAACTCACAAGGAAAATTAGTCATCACAATGGCATAGTTAGAATTATGCATCCAATATTAAGTAAAATAACTTTACTAAAATCCTTTCAATCATCTATTAACTGTACTATCTTGGGAAAATTGTTTCATCTTCTTAAATCTCAGTTTCCTTGTTTATCAAAAAGTTTAAAATTACTTTGCTTGTTTAATTACTGTGTGATTGGGTACAGAAAGCATCAAGCACACTTAATATAATATGGTAAGCATTAATCCAATCAACTAAAATTTCTCAGTTCTTGTTAATTGTCCTGGGATTGGGAAAAATGATATTAACCTTGTAAGTCAGTGGGAGATCCTTTAAGATACCAGTTTAGTTCCTTCCATTGTGGCATATACTGTAACTTGACAAACGGCTTGAGAAAGGGGTCAATGAAGGTGTCTTGCAAAAAAGATAAAACGCTCCTCAAATTCTGCTGGTGTAATCAGGTCCTTAAACATCAGGACATATTCAAAAATAAATATGAATGTGCAGATTTTTGCTTGGGCCTTTGGAACTTTAATATGGACTTCATGGTACATAGATGGTATATATTGTTTAGTACATGTTGAATTGTGTCTATTATGTGTAACAGGCTGTCTCTTGAATCATGAGAGGGAGACTTACTATTATTATTATGAGTTATGAATTTTCAGCCTTGTTTTCTGCTTGTCCTACTATCTCTTATAACTTAAATTAACCTATTTCTTTTCATCTACATTTTTCCTCAAGGCTTTGTACCTTTCTTTCATTCTGTATATCTTACTTTGTGTCTGGCAGCTGCCTAACTGACAGGCCCTGGGCATCTTCTTCTCTTTCTCCCTCATTCTCTTCTATATGTTCATAGATTCCTCCCCTTATTTATTCTCTCTGCCCACTAGACCTGCCTGCCCCTCTACAGCCTAGCTATCAACTGTTCAGCATTTTGTCAGACCAATCAGGAGCCTTAGGCAGGCAAAGCAACACATCCTTACATCGTCAAACAAATGAAACACACCTTTACATAGTCAAAGTAATATTCCATAAGTCTTCACTACACCAAAATATACGGAAGCTCATATTTCTCAAACAACTAGTAATGAAAATCTGTTTTTGAAGTTTAATGCACACACACACACACACACACACACACACACACACACACATATGTATATGTCGTTCACACTTCTGAAATATATACCAGATAGACACACTAAAACAATTAGGAACCAATGCAATGAGACAAATAAACTGTGTCCTTGGATTTCACAGCATCAACGAATGTCCATAAAAGATTCTAGAGATACAAACTCAAATGGGGGAGAGGCTAATCACGTCCCTCCAGCTGCTTCCATTGTTTAATGTGGACTGTGTGTATAGACTGTCAATCACAGCATAGTCAAAACCTGTAACTTCAGCTATGTAGACTCCCCCCACCAAATCAAAATGGAGCCTTAGACCACTCCGCCATCCTGACAACTCCCAAATCAAAATGGAAAAGCTATATAGCTGTTTGGAGTTAAAGCAGGAGGTTCCCAAGCCCCCATATTAGTGAGTTAGATAGAAAAATAAATTGGAAATGTTTAGCTTTCTAATTGGAAGTAGAGTTAAAAATGAAAGCTAGCAGGAGTTAGTGGATAGAAACCTAAAAGGGGAGGTGCCCAGTTTTATTGCAACTTGAAATATCTGGGAGGCCTGCCCTTTTCTGAAAGGAAATAGAGAGGAGAAGTGGTCTGGGTGAGCAGCGAGGTGGTGGGGAGGAATTGGGAGGAGAAGAAGGAGAGAGACTATATGAGAGGGGAATAAAAAGAAAAAAAAAAGCCTAGGAGCTTCCGGGTGATAAAATAGGATGTCAGGAGGAAAATCAGCCAGGCATTTCCTGAGAAAAACCATACTTCTGCTTGACTCATTTCAGCTCTAAACACTACTTTACCAAATCATAGCATGCTATGGTGAGACCTTTGATAAAATAAAGACAAACTTAATAAACTCATGTATAGCATGCCTCTAATAAGGAAATGTTCTTGTCTTATACATTGATTTACTATAAAACCAAGATGATGGCATATTATCACTGAGCTTACATGGGAGTGACTCAGACATTACATTCATATAATAACATCTAAATATGGCTACTATTTTACAACTTTTAAAGTTTATTTCTGATAGTTTTACTCGGTAACTTCTTTCTAAGACAAAAAACCTAGAAATTCCATGCTACATCTAAAATTATTTACAATTCTCATATCCAACTTACACATTAATTTTACTTTGTGCTGTGTCTCACTCTATTTTTCAAATAATGCCAGTTTGGGGGCTTGAAATAATAAGCCTTGCATAATATTCTGCTTCTCATAGTAATAATTTCTTATGCCAACCTGGGATTCAAAACCACTAGCAGAACTCTAAATAAAGCCCTTTGTTGATGCAACTGCTACAAATTTTAACTATATTAGTTCCGTGAATAATGCCCTTACAGTAACAAAAGAGGAAATTATCTAGGGCTTTTTAGTTCAGCAAGAATCAATGTATATCTGAATTCCTGTAAATTCAGAATTAGTGAGGTCCGAGGTAACCAGATTTGACTGTAGCCTGGGCTATTCACAAAACTGCAAGGCTGTAGATTAGATTGATATGATGGAGAAGTCAGACTCACTGTTACCGGTACGAGAGTAGAGGAGTCCTGGTTCTCTGTGTTTTAGTTACACCATAATGTACTCTAAGGTGCACCTGTAGTGTGACTGGCCAGGGGAAGTCAGCGCTTTGTGAGTGAGCACCAGCATATTTTCCACTTCCCGCTGCAGCCCCTCTTCTTTTTCAAATGGATCAGTTTTCCTTTCTTTGGCTCTTTAGCTTTTGTCCATTAGAGTTTCCCTGAAGACTATTTTGTCAAACAAAGCAAAACCCTTCAGAAAAGACTGTGGGTTCTTTGCAGAGTTATAGCCAATGCTTTGTTTATGTATAGTGAACACTTACTGAGTTAGCACTCCCCAAAGGAAAATCGAGAGAGATATCAGAAAAATGTTTTCGGTAATTGCTACTTGGTTTGATCTCCTGGTATTTCGTGGTGTTTTATGTAGCATTAATGGCATCACCAGAGAGTCTACATACACAGAAGAACATCTACTTAAAGGCCTGTGTCAAATGTAAGGGAGTGATTACAGGCCTCAGAGGGGATCAACTGAGTGCATATTTAAACACCGCTTCTTGAGGAACGTGACAACTGCTTTTCCTTTAGAACACTTTATCCATCTTACTCTCTCTCTCTCTCTCTCTCTCTCTCTCTCTCTCTCTCTGTGTGTGTGTGTAGATTCAAGCACTTTTCTGTCAGACATAGAGAAACTTCTAATCAAGTTGTAGGTTTTCTTTCTCTTTGTTTTTTGATGTATCAGCCAATTAACTTTCAGTATCCTTTTCATACGTGTTTGTAATTTATGTAAATTTGGAAGCTACTGAGAGGCCTTTCAACTTCATTTAATTTGGCCTGAAAATTGTTACTTGGAGTCTTTAAAGGTTGATTATTTCCACTCATGGATATTTGGGGATAGGAGACTGAGAGAAGAGACACAGAGAAGGTCATGAGCAAGTTTGTATCATTTAGCACCTTGGCTAGCTCACCAAATTCAACTGCCCTGTGGTCCAGCTCATCTCCAAGGCCAGAAAGCTGACCTTTCCCAATGGATAAGAAAAAAATGCTCATTTATTTAATGAGGATATAAGCACTAACACACATTGTATTTTTATTCTGTACTGAACTTTGCTTCATCTTTATTCTTAGATATGCAAAGTATATACCTCCAGGCTGTTGGAACAGCAAGCAGACTTTACACAGGACTGAGCACTAGTACTTCTAGAGTGATGCCAAGTGTCAGAATCAACCTCTAGAATTCTAAGGTAGTCACAGAGAGTGGCTTCTTTGATGACAGATATACATGCGAAGTTCACAGCTCGAAATCTAGCTTTGAAGTTAATCCATATGAAATCTAATGGTGTCATTTTCTAATTACTTAAAAAACTTCCCCAATCTCAATTTTCTTGGCCATGTAATGGAACTGAAGGATCTACCCTTATAGTGTTGTTATAATAATGGAACGAGCTTGGGATGTTAAAATCTAGTGAATGGGTTGTAGCTTATGTATTTGGCCAAATGGAGGCTTAATTTCTGACCCTACCACAAAAGAAAAAAGGGGAGTGTGTACCTAATCCGAGCCTATAAATTTCTCTATAAACTGAACTGATGAGAAACTGAACTTCTTCAGAGACTGTCACAAAGCCTACTCAAAATACCTGAAGTATCCATCGCTTGGGTGTGCCCTTAGTTTATATATCCATATTACCCATGCTCTTGGATGTTATAAAACATGTACAAAATCAGCAAGTACTATAATAAATGAAATTCAAATAGCATATCTTGGGAGAACTTGGCACTGTTCTAGAATTCTATTGTGTATTGCTAGTGTTAGCAATGATAGCTAATACTTAAAGCATGTTGACAACATGCTTGGTAATGTCTCAAGAGACTCGTTGTAGGCTAAGAAAACTCCAGTATGGCACATATCCCACTATACGTGCTTTGAAAATATGAGAATACAGAGGCACTGATACATTGAAATTTAACCATCAAATCACTGGCAGTGTTATACAGATAGTAGATAACCACATCACAATAGGAACCTAGAAAGTCTGGCTCATAAATCAGTTTGAGTTCGTGAAAGAACAATAGATTACTATCTGTACTTGGTATTTTAACATAACATTAATTGATATCCCCCCTCTCTATATAAATGAGCACACATGTATGCATACACGTGTATATTTATGAACATACCACAATAATTTTCAAGGTCTAAATTGTGAAAAAAGAAGTCAGGCTTTTTCTGTCAACTAGAATTCTGTTTCTGGTGGTTGTTAAAAAGTAGCAGAAAGTAGGAATTTCTCACTAAGTCATTGGCTCTGAAGCTGTGTATTCAGCTCTGTTTGGCCTTGTTTTCTTTAAAAACTTAACCCCTTTGTATTTCTACTTCCTCATCTAAAACTGAGGTCACTAGTACCTTGCTGTTGGTTTCTCTGAGATAAGCTCTTGAGCCTAAAGTGTAAAGTAAGTTGGAACATACAAAGCAGTGTGAATGTTACTTAATATGATCATTTAACTTCACATGAAGGACAAAGATCAAAAGGTAAAAGTGATAGAGAACCTATTTCAACTTGTTAAGAAAAACGAAGAAGTGAGACCCAGTTAGCTGGGGATTTCCTATGAACTTGGAGTTGGTATAGAATATGAAAGGCCAGGTTGTTTATTAGATTGCTATCAAAATAGTATGCTAGAAACTGACTTTTACCACTGATATTCTGTGCTTTCTTATAATCTTTCTCAGCTATGTAGATGCTGGCTGCCGTAAAGAAGGAGAAAATAACACTAAGAAGGGAGAGTACTTAAAAGAGACAAAAACTTAAGTTGATCATTTTACTCTGTACCTTAGGAACATAGAACAGTTTCTTAAGTGTTTGAACCTTGTGGAGAGAAGCCATGGTGAGAAGGAGAGGGGCACAGTAATGCTGGGATGCACTGTGTGGAAAAAATGCTTAGAGCTCTTCAAGTATGATAGGTGAAGGCTGAATGCAATATGAGAAAGGCCAGTCAAGAAAGATGGACAGTATGAACACTGCAGTTCAGTTGGGCACTGGGACACGGCTGGTGTGATGGAAGGATTGACTTTTACAGGAGAGGAAAGGTGAGACTGGAAAAATTTAGCTCTGAAGGTGAAGCTGGGTTTTTGAATAAATCTCTTACTGTAACTCTGCCTTCCATTGGGGGCTTTGCAATCAAAGCCTTATAGAGAGAATGCAGGTGAAATAAATGGCATTACCAACTTCACAGTTCATCCCTTACTACAATACTATAGAGGCCACCATTCTTAAAGAGTGTCATCTTTTATTTATTAGTATCATGAAACATCCTGGGAGTAAGTGAATTATGCGATCAGTGTTAATGCTAATCAAAGTTATCAACATCGAGTGTTCTCCTCTCCACATGGCGTGGCCCTTGCTGCTCCCATGATGCCAATTGCATGATTTGTACATAGCCCTAATTTGCTGATTACGCTGATCTCCTCAGTTCCTGCTATTTTGAGTTCTTACCCCCTTGCTATTTTTGGGTTTACTTCAGCATTGATATCAGAGAAATGCCATTAGGAAGAAAACTGGCATTCAAAATAAAATCCAGCTAGAAAGAATTTGGAACTTAAAATATGCGAATCTTTTGATGGTCAAAGTTAGTATTCTTAATATCTTTAATGAATAATTTTATCAGATAGAAGTATACATCTCACATAATTGTTCTATGAAATTATAACTGGATGAGCATAGGAAATGGCTTTCTATAATAAATGCACATTGTCAGATTCTATCATTCTTAGTGAGTGAGGACAAATATGGACATGGTGGTTGAAATAAATGCAAAGTATCCTACTTTTTCTTAAGTAGATGAAACAACTGAAATCAAGGAAGAAGACTCTGAAATGGAAGGAATTTCACTGCATCAAAGCAGGAAGCATGCCTGTACTCCCCTCTTCGGGTTGTAACTGCAATGGAACAAGACAAAATTGTCATTGTTTGAACTGCTTGACCTTTGAAGTATTTTTATTTTATTTCTGAGATTAATTGTAGTACAATTTAATACATTTTTCTGTTCCTTACCTCCCTCCAAACCTACATATACTTCCTTGTTCTCTTTCAAGTTTATGGCCACATTTTCATTAATTCTTTTTGCATGCATATATGGATATGTATATATAATCCCAAGTATAAGTTGCTTGGTCTGTATAATGTTACTGATAGACATTATCTGAGGTGATTGTTTGGCATTGGAAAACTAATTGGTGGTGTTCTTCCCTAGGGACAGACATCCATTCCCAGCTGTCCTTGGTTGTCTATGGAATGCTAATTAGCTATAAAAAATGAAATCATAAACTTTCCAGGTAAATGGATGGGACTACAAAATATCATATTGAGTGAGGTAATTGTGATGGTTAATCTTGTTTGCCATCTTAGCTACCTGTGGAAATAGTTAAAACCCAGGTGGCTTAGTACATCTGTGAGTTATTTCTCTTAAATAAAGTGTTTGAAGAGCAACTTTTCATCCACATCATTTTGTGGTGGGAATATCCACTTTTAATCTAGACTATGCCTTCTGCTGAAAGCTCATATATAGGACACGCAAGAGGAAAGCTTGCTTTCTTTGTCTGTTTGCTCTGACTGGCAAGTAGATCCTTCCATTGACATTTGAACCTATGGAATTCTATGGGGTTCTAGCATATACTGAAAACGAGCAGAGATATCCAGCTATGGACTGAGGAACTACTGGATTCTGGATCTTCCATTGGAAGACAGCCATTGCTGTACTAGCTTAACCACAGCCTGTAAGCAATTCTAATAAATCTTCTTTATATTACATATATACAATATATATGTACAAGAAATGTTATATTTTTAAATATGAGACCAATTAAATTTAACAATGCTTACTTATGCAAGAAAGGTAGTATTTCAGATTAATGACTGCAAAATAACTTCTCTCGAAAAGATGGTGAACTTTTTTTTTGACCAGAAAGACGGGATTGGTGAAGTTCAGCATTTACTTTACTTAGGCACAATTTTACGACTGTTAGTCTGCTCCTGAAGAGGGATTAGCTGCTGTGATTGGATGAGTCTCAGTTTTGTGGTTACAACAAAATATCTCAAGACTGGTTACAATGTCAAGTTAGGGTAGACTGTACTATAAACTGAAACCACTTTGGACCAAGATTTATCACCCGACTTGGAGACCAACTTACCAATTAAACTGTATCTTAGCTATTTATGAGGATGGAACAACTTGGGAAAGAGCACTTTGCTGAAGTGCTGAGCATGACACACAGAGCTTAGTTCTGGTTCCAAACTTCCTTCCTACCTGTGCTCTTACATTTTACCCTGGACCATCATGATGATCTGGATCTTACAAGACAAGATCCATGTTGCATCGGGAGATGAGATGACTGGGCATATCCTAGTCTCATCTCACCACAGTAGCTGCTGGCTTGGACCCGAATTTGTCAATGTTTATTTCAGATATCTGCAATATTGGTATAGCTGTGTATTGCAGAAACTTCTACCATGGTGCTCTGTATAAGTTCTAAAATATTGTTCTCTAATCATAACATTTCTGTACCCTTCATTTTATAACTTTAGTTTAAGGCTATTTTAAAGAGGCTAAAAATTGATCACAATTTTACAGTTTTTCTTTTTTTAAATATAATTTCTTTATTCTTTGGTAATTTCACATCATACTTTCTATTTCTGCTCACTTCCCAGTCCTCCCATATCCTCCTCTCACCTCTGCAGTACCCCCCAAAGGAAAATTAAATAATCAAAACAAGCCAAAGCAAGCAAGCAAACAAGCAAAACAAAATCCCCTCTATTCTCCTTCTTCTTTCCTGCCTCTCCAACACCTCTTCATTCTTCCTGCTTGCATTTGGAGTATACCCTTTTGTCCAATCAACTTTACTAGCAACTGTTCACTGCAATGAGTCACCAGTCTGGTTCAAGGCCACCATCATCGCTGGATCCTCATATGAACTCCTCTGGGATATCCCTTGGCCACCCCAAGTCATGGAAATCTTAATGGTATTGTTTCATAGAATCAATACCTTCACGAACTTCGGCAAGTGTCTTGATATGGTAGATGGTAGGGTGAACCAGACCAATGTCCAGTTGTGGACCTGAGTAGTAGCTTAGCTGGTCATTCCAGGCCACTGGGGCCATCTACCTCAGTAGAGGAGACAGAGCCAGCACTGCTGTGCCCAAGCGATCAGGGTCGTTTCTCGTTCACGTTTGATGACAGTAGGGCCATCTCTTCCAAGTGCAGGAACCAGCTGTCCTGTGAGGGTCAAGGACAGCTCCCTTGCTGTAGTGCCAAGTGAGGGCTGTGACCAGTTTTCCCTGGGCCAGAAAAGGGCTGATTGGCTCAGCATAGACCTCTGACCTCATCATACATGGTTCCTGTGGCTCCAAGAGGTGACAAGGGCCACAGACATCAACACAGACCCCAGTTACAGCTGGACCACAGACCCAGTCATGGACCTCATCAGGAGTTTAGGCCCAGACAACACCCTGGCTCTACATGGAAGCACTGGCCAATCTATTCAGAATGACTAGGGCCATGGTGTGTCCCCATGGGACGCCATCAAGGCCTCGGGATGTGGCCACAGTCCTAAGCTTCTGCATGACATTTCATAAAAATACAGCACTCATATTTAAGTGCAGACTCTAGCTGCTGTGGGAGCATGGATTTAGACATGATTCTTGGCAACAGACGGGTCAGGATGTCATCATTGCCCTAGGTCCAGTGCAGGACACTCAGATCTGCGAAGCCCCAAAGGCATGGCCCTTACATACCAACTTGATCCCAGATCTCAGATTTCTGTATGGCCTTTGATGGTAATAGGAGCTTTGGGCATCAATACAGACCCTGACTACAATAGGGCCATGGACCCAGATATGGTCCCCAGATGCAGCCCGAGTCTGTTTGGCATCAGGTGATAGTATGTGCCATTCAGGTCTGCATGGCCCCAGCTGCATCATGGCGCTTGAGCACCAATATGGTTCCAGGTGGCTGATCAGACCCCAGGCAACCACAAAGCCTTTGGTTACAACAGGAGTCATACATATTTTGACTCAAACCCTGATGCTGAAGGGCCATGGGTACAGACTTAGACCTTGGCAGCAGCGCAGGTCTGGACAAAGCCAGGGCCCCGGATGGCAGCACAGGTCACACAGACCAGCATTATTCTTGTAGTGTCAGCCCCTCAACACATACATAGACACAGGTGGCACCCCAGACATTGAGCATCCTTGTGGCCTTTGGTGGTAATATGGACCCTGACTGTGGTAGAGATCAGGGACCCAGACATGGCCCTTGGCAGAAGTCTGGCCCCAGACATCACCATGGTCCCAGGTGGCAAGCAGACCTCCCACATCAACCTAATCCTCACCACCTTCGTTTCTTCCTTTCTGCTTCCCCCTCTCTCCCATTTCTCCACCACATATTTGCTCATCATAATGGGACCCACCTTCCCAGAGCCATCTATTTCTTCCCCCAGCCAGGGCTTTGAGGACCCTGGCTGACCTGGGATAGCTAGCCCCAGCCTGAGCAGAACTTCCTGGGGGATGGTGTGTTCCCACCAGCCAGTTTATCTTTTCTTTTTCTTTTTTTTAAATTTTTTAAATTTTTTTTAATAACAATCCAAGCTCCCAATCCCTCCCTACTCATTGCTTTGTGGAAAGTCCAATGCCCTCCCTACTATATCTAGACTGAGCAAGGTATACATCCAAAGAGAATAGGATCCAGAAAAAAACATTACATGCAGTAGAGATAAATCCTGGTGCCAATGCCAGTGGCCCCTCAGTCTGCCCCAGCCATACAACTGTCAACCACATTCAGAGGTACTAGTTTTGTCCTATGCTCGTTCTTTCCCAGTCCGGCTGGAGTTGCTGAGCTCCCATTAGCTCAGGTAAAATTTTCAGTGGGTGAACTCATCATGGTTTTGACCTCTTTGTTCATATTCTCATTCCTCCCACTCTTCAACTGGACTTTGGCAACCCAGTCCAATGCTCCGATGTGGATCTCTGCCTCTGTTTCCTTGAGTTGCTGGATGAAGGTCTATTGTGATATTTAAGATATTCATCAGTCTGACTACAGAGCAAATCAAGATCTGTCCCCCTCTCCTCTCTTGTTTAGGGTCTAAGCTGGAATCAGCCTTGTTGATTTCTGGGAATTTCTCTAAAGCCAGGTTTCTGCTAGCCCAATAATGGCTCTCTCAATCAAGATATCTATTTCCTTGCTCTCATCTCTGTTCTTCCTCCATCTCCACTATCCCATTCCCTCAAATTCTCCACAATCATCCCCTTCAACCCTCTTCTTCCCTTTTCCCTCCACCCCTATATTCCCAATTTTATTAGGCAATCTTGTCTCTTTTCAATTTCCAGGTGGATCTCTCTATATTTTTCTTTGGTTTCACCTTATTACTTAGCTTCTCTAGAATCATGAACTATAAGATCAATGTCCTTTGTTTATAATTAGTATCCACTTATGAGTGAGTACATACCATATAATCTTTTGGGTCTGTGTTACCTCATTCAGGATAGTGTTTCATAATTCCATCCATTTGCATGCAAAATTCAAGATGTCATTGTTTTTTACCACTGAGTAGTACCGATTTCCAAAGTGGTTGTATAGGTTTGCATTCCCACCTGCAATGGATGAGCATTTCCCATACTCCACATCCTCTCCAGCTTAAGCTATCATTGATGTTTTTAATCTTAGTCATTCTGACAGGTGTAAAATGGTATCTCAAAGTTGTTTTGATTTGCATTTTCCTGATGGCTAAGAATGTTGAACATTTCTTTAAGTATCTTTTGGTCATTTGAGACTCTTCTGTTGAGAATTTTCTGTTTAGTTCTTGACCCCAATTTTTAATTGGGATATTTATAATTTTGCTGTCTAATTTCTTGAGTTCTTTATGTATTTTGGAGATCAGGCCTTTGTCTGATGTGGGGTTGATGAACATCTTTTCTCATTCAGTGGCTGTCTTTTTGTCTTGTTGACTGTGTCCTTTGCCTTACAGAAGCTTCTCAGTTTCAGGAGGTCACATTTATTTATTGTTGCTCTCAGAGTCTGTGCTACTTGGTTTATATTTAGGGAGTGGTCTCTTGTGCTCATGCATTGAAGACTATTTCCCACCTTTCTTCTATCAGGTTTAGTGTGGCCAGATTTATATTGAGGTCTTTAATCCATTCGGATTTGAATTTTGTGCATGGGGATAGATATGGATCTATTTTCATTCTTCTACATGTTGACATCCAGTTATTCCAGCACCATTTGTTGAAGATACTTTCTTTGTTCCATTGTATAATTTTAGTTTCTTTGTCAAAAATCAGGTATTTATAGGTGTGTGGATTAATATATGGGTCTTCAATTCAATTACATTAGTCAACCGCTCTATTTTTATGCTAATACCAATCTGTTTTCATTACTGTAGCTCTGTAATAGAGCTTGATATCAGGGATGGTGATGCCTCCAGAAGCTCTGATGTGGGATTTCCCTCTGTATGCTGTGATTACCATTGATTATTAAAGAAACTGCTTTGGACTTATGGCAGAGCTATAGGGGAACAGAGCCAGGTGGGGAAAACTAAACTGAATGGTGGAAGAAAGGAAGCAAAATCAGAGAGATGCCTTGTAGCCCCCTCTGGAAAAAGGCACTGGGAACTTTATCCAGTAAGCCACAGCCACGTGGCAATACACAGATTACTAGAAATGTGTTAAATTAATATATAAGAGTTAGCCAATAGGAAGCTAGAGTTAATGGGCCAAGCAGTGTTTTTATTAATATAGTGTTTGTGTGATTATTCCAGGGCTGAACAGCCAGGAACAAAGTGTTCTTACAACAGAGTTCATTTATTGCACAGGATTGTTTTGGCTATACTTGGTTTGGTTGTTGTTTGTTTGTTTTTCCATATGAAGGTGATTATTGTTCTTTCAAGGTCTGTCAAGAATTGTCTTGGGATTTCGATGGAGATTGCATTGAATCTATAGATTGCTTTTGGTAGAATTGCCATTTTACTATGTTAAACCTACCTATGCAAGAGCATGGGATATCTTTCCATTTTCTGTTATCTTCTTCAGTTTCTTTTTTCAAAGACTTAAAGTTCTTGTCAAATAGGTCTTTTACTTCTTTAGTTAGTGTTACTCCAAGATATTTTATATTATTTGTGGCTATTGTGAAAGGTGATGTTTCTCTGATTTCCTGCTCAGTTTCTTTATCATTTTTGTGTAGGAGAGCTACTGATTTTTTTGTTTTATCTTGTATCTTGCCACATCACTGAAGGTATTTATCAGCTGTAGGAGTTCTTTGTTAGAATTTTGGGGTCACTTATATATACTAACATATCATCAGAAAATAATGAAAGTAAGACTTATTCATTTCCAATTTGAATCCCCTTGATCTCCTTTTGTTGTCTTATTGTAATTGCAAAACTTCAAGAACTATGTTGAAGAGATATGGAAACAGCCTTGTCTTGTTCCTGATTTTAGTGGAATCTTTTTGAGTTTCTCTCCATTTAATTTGATGTTGGCTGTTGGCTTGCTGTATATTACTTTTATTATATTTAGATATGTCCCTAGTATCCCTGATCTCTCTAGGACCTTTATCATGAAGGGGTGTTGGATTTTGTCAAAAGCTTTTTCAACATCTAATGAAATGATCGTATGTTTTTTTCAGTTTATTTATATGATGGATTACATTGATAAATTTTTGTATGTTGAACTTGAACCAGTCCTGCATCTCTGGGATGAAGCCACATTGATTATGGTTTATGACTTTTTTTTATGTGTTCTTGGAATCTATTTGTCAGCATTTTATTGAGTATTTTTGCATCCATGTTCATGAGTAAGACTGGTCTGTAATTCTCTTTCTTGGTTGAGTCTTTGTGTGGTTTTTGTATCAGGATAACAGTAGCCTCATAAAAATAGTTTGGTAATACTCCTTCTGTTTCTATTTTGTGGAACACTTTGAGGAGTATAGGTATTAGCACTTCTTGGAAGTTCTGGTAGAATTCTGCACTAACACCATCTGGCCCTGGGCTTTTTTTGGATGGGAGGTTTTTGATGATAGTTTCTATTTCCTTGCAATTTATAGGTCTATTTAAATTGTTCACCTGATCTTGATTTAATTTCGGTGTATGGTATGTATCTAGAAAATTGTCCATTTCTTTTACATTTTCCAATTTTGTGGAGTACAGGTTTTTGTAGTATGAGCTAATGATTCTCTGAATTTCCTCAGTGTCTGTTGTTATGTCCCCCTTTTCATTTCTGATTTTGTTAATTTGGATATTCTCTCTCTGCCTTTTTATTAGTTTGGATAAGGGTTTGTCTATCTTGTTGATTTTCTCAAAGAACCAGCTCTTTGTTTCAGTGTTTCTATTTTGTTGATTTCTGCCCTCAGTTTGATTATTTCCTGTCTTCTACTCCTCCTGAGTGAATCTGCTTTGTTTTTTTCTAGAGCTTTCAGGTGTACTGTTTAGGCACTAATGTGAGCTTTCTCCATTTTCTTCATGTGAGAATTTAGTGCTATGAACTTTCCTTTAGCACTGATTTCATAGTGTTCCACAGGTTTGGATATATTGTGCCTTCATTTTTGTTTAATTCAAGGAAATCTGTAATTTCTTTCTTTCTTGACCCAGGGGTGGTTCAGTAGTTCACTGTTCAATCTCCATGAGTTTGTATGCTTCCAGAGAGTAGTATTGTTGTTAAATTCTAACTTTAATCCATGGTGATCCAATAAGACACAGGGGGTTACTCCAATTTATTTTTTATCTGAAGAAGTTTGCTTTGTTACCAAGTATGTGATCAATTTTGGAGGTTTCATGAGGTGCTGAGAAGAAAATATATTCTTTTGTGTTTGGGTGGAATGTTCTATAGATGTCTATTAAGTCCATTTGACTCATAACATCTGTTCCCTTATTTCTCTGTTAAGTTTCTGCCTGGTTGACCTGTCCATTGTTGAGAGCAGAGTGTTGAAGTCTCCTCCTATTAGTGTGTGGGGTTTGATGTGTGATTTAAGTTTCAATAATGTTTCTTTTACATATGTGGGTGCTCTTGTATTGGGGCATAGATGTTCAGGATTGAGACTATTCCTGTTATGAGTATAAAGTGTCCTTTTCCATCTCTTCTAATTGATTGTAGTCTGAAATCTATTTTATTAGATATTAGGTTATCTATACCTGCTTGTTTCTTAGGTCCATTTGTTGGGAAAACCTTTTCCCAGCCCTTTATTGGGAGACAGTGTCTGTCTTTGAGGTTGAGGTGTGTTTCCTATATATAGCATAAGGTTAGATCCTGTTTTTATATCCATTTTCTTTACCTGTGTCTTGTTATAGGCGAATTGAGTCCATTGGTAGTAAGTGATATTAATGACCGGTGGTTGCTAATTTCATTCATTTTTAGTGTTTGTGTGTTTCCCTTCTTTGGGTTATCAAGTGGGGGTTATCAGTTGCCTATGTTTTTGTGGGTGTAGTTAGCTTCCTTGGGTTGGGGTTTTCCTTCTAGTACTTTCTGTAAGGCTGGGTTTGCGGATACGTATTGTTTAAATCTGTTTTTGTCATGGAATGTTTTCTCCATCGATAGTGATGAGAGCTTTGCTGGGTTTAGTAGTCTGGGCTTGCATCCATGGTCTCTTAGTGTCTGCAGCACATCTATCCAGGACCTTTTGGCTTTCATGGTTTCCATTGAGAAGTCAGGTGTAAATCTGGTAGGTTTACCTTTACATCTTACTTGACCTTTTTACTTCTCAGCTCGTATTATTCTTTCTTTATTCTGTATGTTTTGTATTTCGATTATTATATGGTGAGGGGAGGTTTTATTTTGATCCCATCTATTTGGTGTTCTGTAATCTTCTTGTACCTTCATAGGGATATCCTTCTTTAGGTTGGGAAAGTTTTCTTGCATGATTTTGTTTAAAATATTTTCTGTGCCTTTAAGCTGAAATTCTTCTTTTTTTCTACCCCTATTTTTCTCAGGTTTGGTCTTTTCATGGTGTCCCAGATTTCCTGGATGTTTTGTGTTAAGAATTCATTGGATTTAATGTTTTCTTTGAGTTTATTTCCTCTATAGTATCTTCAGCATCTGAGATTATTTCTTCTATCTCTTGTATTCTATTGGATATACTTGCCTCTGTAGTTCCTGTTCATTTACCCAGTTTTCCATATCCAGCCATCCCTTGGTTTGTGTTTTTTTTATTGCCTCTATTTCAATCTTCAACTCTTGAACTGCTTGCTTCACCTGTTTCCCCCCCCCCTTGGTTTTCTTGGGTTTCTTTGAGGGATTAATTAATTTCTTCCAATTTTTTGTTTGTCTTTTCTTCCATTTCTTTAAGGGAGTTTTTCATTTCCTCTTTAAAGATCTCCATCATTTTATACTGTTATGTTTAAAGTCATTTTCTTCTCCTTCTTTTGGGTTAGGATAATCAAATCTTCCTGTTTTGTGATACTGAGTTCTGGTGTTACCATGTTAACGTTTAGATTGTTGGAGGAATTCTTGTATTGGCACCTACCCATCTCTTCCTTCAAATGAAGCCAGCAGTGTCTTTGTGTCTTGATCCAGTCCTTGAAGTGGCTGTCTGAGTGTTTGGGAGTTTTTCTTGGTCTGTTCTGTACTGTCAATATCTGTCTCAGAAAGCCTCTGAGGTCTTTCTAAGCCTACTCTCTTGTTCTTCTCTCCTGGTTCACTCTCTTGGTCCCCTCAGTATTGTAGCAAGTTCTTGGTCCCCTCAGCATTATAACAAGCTCTGAGCTCTTAGGCAGTGTGTTGCTAGAAGCTTGGGGGGGGGGCGGTCCAGTAGATGGGGATGGGTTTTGGGGGGAGCTTTCCCTCAGGAAACTCCCTGCTGTCTGGCTAGAAAGTCCTACAGAGTTGAAAGAGGGGCCTGGGGTTTTGGCCTACTGTGGATGTCCTAGAGAGTGGGGTGTCCCACAGCGGGGCTGTTCACGCAACTCTTTTTGTTTGTTTTTTGAGACAGGGTTTCTCTGTAGCATTTGGAGCCTGTCCTGGAAGGAACTAGCTCTCATAGACCAGGCTGGCCTTGAACTGGCGGAAATCTGCCTGCCTCTGCCTGCATCCCAAGTGCTGGGATTAAAGGCATGCACCACCACCACCCAGCAGTTCACTCATCTTTAAAGTCTCCTCAGCTTTGGAGCAAGCTGTGTTTCCCAGCCAGTTTTTCTTAACATTTAGATATCCTGTGTCCTGGTCTGTCTAACATAGGTCCATACATATTTCCACACATGTAGATAAGCACAAAAACAAAAGACATATATGTCCTAAGTACATGTTTATACAGATGTACTTTTACAAATATCTGAGAATATACATATTAAAATACATTAATATATGATATGTGTAAATGCATACATGGATGCATATGTAAAATAGTTTTTATGTATGTGACTTGATGCGTGTGTGTGTGAGACCTATGAAAATACTTCAAACTATTTCTACTTTGTCAATAATACTAGACTCTGTAACGATTCATCTCAACCCACATTGTAATCTCAAAGATTATTATGAGAACTCACTTTATGGGCCCAAAGCATTCTTATACGCAGCTGTTATGTATTTAGATCACATGTTTAGCATAGCTAGTAGAAGTTAATTGGATTAATCAATAATAACAATATAAAATGTTTAAATGTTTTGAATAAGAACTATAGTTTAAATGTTTGAAAATTTAGGCTGATCTAAAAGGAGTTTCCACATCTCAGTTTTGATTAGTCACCACCAATGTGTGCTGGAAAATAACATCCACTGGGTGATTTTTGAGCTTCTTCACTGGCAAGAACAAAAGATACAAATTCATAGGAGACAGGATTAAATAGAACATAATATAACAAATATAAAATCACAAAATTGAAAATATCACCAAATCAGATTTTTTTGTGTGACTCATATCATTTTCCAGGCGCTCCAGAATCTTGCGCAATCCTAATTGTACAGGTGTGATATTTCAATTCTAAAGTCTTCTTCACTACCACTGTGGTCTACTGCCTGCCTCTGCAGGCCTCACACTGAAAGTCTCACATTCACCCTCATTGGTGGGAATTTACTAGCTCTTATAGTAGAGTAGTCTTATTTTCAACTTAGTAAATAATTGTCATCATTATCCTAATCTGATAACATCTATTGTCATGTGGCAACCTGCCAATTTTTAGACTTACATGGTTTACATTCTTCATTTTTATTCCCAGCTCTCCTTAATCTTCTCTCCCCTTTCCTTATTAGTATGACTCTACGCTCAGTTATAACACTATATATGCTTATATTTCTATATACATTATCTTCATATATTTACATATCCACACAAAAGAAAAGCACTGCTGCAAATATCCACACCAAAGAAAAGCACTGCTGCAACTTAAATTTCCAAGCCAGCCCGAACTGACTTCGTGATTCTGTGTTTCACCATCCTCCTCGCTGTTGGGCCCTCTATGCCAGTGTTGTTCATGTCCAGAATGTTACCATGGGTCACACCTCCCAGTCTCATCATTTCTAGCTCTGTATATTACATGGAAGAACTTCTCAGGACCATAAAAAAGGAATTCATCCATTCTCTGCTCATTTTATTGTTTCTTTATTTATGGGGTGTCTTTCCCACTGGGGTGGAGGTCAGGAGACCTCCTTTCCACTTTCCCTTTCAATTCTTGCTTATCTTCCTCAAACTGCAGGGCTCGGAGGATCAGCTTTCCATTCTTTCTCACTGCCTAACAATGACTTTTGCTTTCTTAGATTTTTCCCTTCTCTGTATAGTTCCTAAATCTGACAAATAGGCTTTCATTTAGATGGGATGAAGAAAGAGAAATAAGCATTCAAGTAACGAAAATGGATGTTTTAAAGTTTATGTGTTATTTTTATTACCTGCTTTATAGATATTACCTTATTGGTATAAGAAGAAAGACTGATTTATAAGTTGTCTCCTGAAATATTCTGTTGAAGTAAGGGAGTAGAAACAACCAGGGTCCCATAGTAAAAAAAAAAAAAAAAGGAAGCTTAATATCTTGGTGATATTACTATACACTGAGTTCAATTCTAAGTGTGAAGTATACAAATAGTCCTATAAGTTAGAAATCATTATTTTCAGTAGAGATGAGATAGATATATAGAAAGGAAGGGAGAGAGAGAGACAGGGAGAAAGGGAGGGAGGAAGGAAGAAAGGAAGGAAAGAAGGAAGGAAGAAATCATTTACTCAAAACCAAACGACTCAGTAGAAATGAGAAGGGGGGATTTAACCTATGTAATAATTTATTTGAAAAACCCGGCTCACACAATACAAGTTAATCAAGAAATAACTAATGGGAACAGAAAGGAAAATATTGAGGGAAGCTGCATACAAATGGGAGAGGGAAGAAAAGAAGAAGGAGAGCACAAAATAAAAATGATGGATAAAATCCAAGTACGTCTAAAAAAATGCCATGCTGCCAAAATGTTATGTTGTACCCTAATTTCATAAGTAGAAATAAAACCAGCAACTCATATAGAAAATAAGGAATTTTAAGTACACACAACACATGTGTGTGTGTGTGTGTGTGTGTATTCTGTTATCATTGCTTCTGTGTATATATTCCCCCTTGTGTTCAAGTGTCCTTGGAGGCAAGAAAAGGTCATAGGATACCCAGGAGCCAGAGTCACAGAAGTTGTGAGATATCCAGTGTGGGTGCTAGGAGCCAAGTTCAAGTCCTCTGAAAGAGCAGTAAGTGCTCTTAACTGCTGCTCCATCTATCAAGTCTGTGAGGTTTTGATGATGGTGTTGCTTGTTTGTCTTTGTTGTTTATTTTGAACTACAAACCCATGGAAAAGCAACAGTAGGCTTCTGAAGTAGCTGTTACAAAAATCACAAGGAATCTTAGAGGGCAGTTAATGGAGAGATGAAGGTTCAAAGGAAGAGACAGTTCTTCAGGTCCTTCTCTATCTGTGGCCCAGCACAGTACTGGGCATTTCTTCTTGAGACCACCTATAATGAGGGTTTTTTAGAATTGATTTTTATTGAGCTCTACATTTTTCTCTGCTCCCCTCCCTGCCTCTCTCCTCCCAACTTCCACCCACCCCCAAGGTCCCCATGCTCCCAATTTACTCAGGAGATCTCATTTTTTTCTACTTCCCATGCAGATTAGATCTATGTAAGTCTCTCTTAGTGTCCTCATTGTTGTCTAAATTCTCTGAAATTGTGGTTTGTAAGCTGGTTTTCTTTGCTTTATGTTTAAAAACCACCTGTGAGTGAGTACATGTGATAATTGTCTTCCTGTGTCTGGGTTACCTCACTCAAAATAATGTTTTCTAGCTCCATCCATTTTCCTGTGAAATTCAAGATGTCATTATTTTTTCTGCTATGTCATACTCCATTGTGTAAATGTACCATATTTTCCTTATCCATTCCTCAATTGAGGGGCATTTAGGTTATTTCCAGGTTCTAGCTATGTCAAACAATGCTGCTGTGAACATAGTTGAGCACATGTCCTTGTGGCACGATTGAGCATCCGTTGGATATATACCCAAAAGTGGTATTACTGGGTCTTGAGGAAGGTTGTTTCCTAATTTTCTGAGAAATCGCCATGAAGGGTTTTAATAAAACAGAAGTCCGCTCAGATAAGGGCAAAATATTTATATCAAAAATATACCCCACTGCAATTCAGTGCTGAAAGTGTCTGAAAGTGTTTCAACTGGAAGGGGAAATCTAGAGAAAATTATAATAATCCCCAAAGTATGGTTAAACAATGAAGAAACAGGGATCAGGCTTACTTTGCATGTGTGACTGAAAACAATAAAAGATTACATGTCTTGTGTTGAGACTCTTGTTATAAAGCTCATAAGATATAAGGTCACTTTGTAACAGTAGTTGCATTCACACCTTCCTGAGAAAGATCCTTGTACGAGGAAATCACATGGCTTCAAGTTTCCTTGAGGGGCCATAGCTTTTATGTGAGCCTCTTTAGAAAGGAGAACTTCTGTCTGCAAATTACATGGAGTCTGACTTCAATTCAATATAATGATAGGAGATGTAATAGTAGATGACTTAGAATGTGACCTGAAAAATTCAAATTACCTACACAATCGTGTTAGGTGAATCTTGATGCTCCAGATGTGGTTGGCCTAACTTTTGATTCAGTGACATACTTAAATATTAAAAAGTCACTTTCTTACCTCCTCTGCTGCTCTGATTCACCTTACTCCTCCAACATATTTCTTCTGTGTAGCCTAAATTTTCCTCAGCTATGAGGCACATCAGCGACTGACGTACAATCTTTGTAAGTACATGAAATGACTATAATTTGTTGTATTTAAATGTCGAATAAAACAGAAAATTATAATTTTAATCATTTTTCTTTCACTCTATTTAAGTAAAAACGAAGTTCTCCATTTCATTCCATCTATCTTTAGCACATTTCACTTCTTATCTTCCTGTGCTTTCCCAGGCAACCCTGCCGAAAACACTATCAGTGTGTTTCTCATTGTATGTTCATTGTATGTGGTTATTTTTTGTAGCAGATTATCATTTACATTATCAATGTAAACTCTCTCTTTTGACATAAATCACTAAATTAAAAGGGAAAGGAGCATCATGAGCAATAGCAAGCAACAACATACATGCAGAACACAGGTTAAAATGATGGTCATGTATTCATTACTTCTTTATCTATTCTATTCTATTATCTTTTCTCCCCCTTCACTCACAAAGGTTTCTTATGTACCATCAAGATGGCCTGAAACTCTCTCTTGTAGAGAACATGCTCCCTTATGTTTAGTTTTTATTTGAGTCTGCTGCTCTAGGATGTAAATTACTCTTTTAAAAATAGCAGTATATCTTGAATAGCTATTTTTCTAAGTGGTGATATATATCGTATAAATAATTTATATTATGTATAATAATGGATATGATAAATATATATATAATAGATTATTATAAATTTGTTGCAGTTCATTTTACTAAACCAGCATAATTTCTAACTGAATTGTAAAGACTTTTTCTTATACCACAGATAAGTTTAGGTCTCACCACTCACTAAAGAAGCTTCCCTCTGCAGGAGACTGAGGCCATTGCACAACTGGTCAAAATCCATAGAACAATTGATCGTGCTGCATTCAGCACTAGTGGATACATCTGCAACCCAAATCCTGCACTTGGTTCAGGAAACATTGTGGACAAGGTAAAGCAAAGGTTGTAAGAGCCACACAAAAAATGAAGTCTGCTGCTTCTGTGTCTCCCAGAGAGGACAGACATGCTACAACCCATGATACCTTGGCAACATAACTAATTAAATAAGAGCCGAACAGCGATGGTAATTATACATATTCTTACACAGAAGGAGGAAATATCACAAGGACCCACATCTAGAAAAGAACTATATAACTAATGACTGCTGAGAGAGGAAGAATTAGCATTCCCTAGGGTTGGGTATCCCGTTGATTATCTAATATCAAGTTATCAGCCCTGAAATGACATACAATCAAGCAACAGTAAATGTCATCAGGTTGTGTGTGTGTGTATTTGTGTGTGTGTGACAATAACAAAGGAAAGAGTCCATAAATTAGAGAGGTATTGAAGGGGGTAACAGGGGAGGGTTTGGAGGAAGAAGACAGAGGAGTGCAATGATATAATTATGCTTTAATACAAAAAAACAGCAAAAATAATTTTAAAAATTAGAAAAGAACCTTTGACAGATGAGTAAAATTGTCAGAGTACAGTCTTGGTTTGCCTAGTGTCTTCTAACATTTAAATTATTTTTCTTCTCATCTACTGTTTATGTCTTCCTAAGATATCTCCATAAAGTAGGATTGGCATTATATTTGTCTTTCATTGCCATAATACATTTTTAATTTCATTATATTTTTGAAAATGTATACACAAACATATTAGATATCATAATGGTATTTTTTAAATGTGTCATAGTTCACCTTCTTCACCATTATTTCCTCCCCTATACTCCTTTGTAACCCAGCACCACCCGAGTCCTTTCCACTTTATGGCACATGTTTCCTATTATCCTCTCTGCCCTGTCTTCCTTGGAACCTTCATTAAGAGTTCATTAAGTTTTTGCCTAATATACACAATGCTGCATTCCCCGTGATGGAAACAGCAGAGTTTTCCATACCTCTACCCTGTCTAACAGGTTTCCTCCCATCTCCTTCAGCTCAGGCCCTGGACACTTGATCTATTATGACTTCTTCTCAAGTTGACCAATTTTTTGTTTTTTCCTTTTTTTTTTAAACTGAAAAGTGGACTTCCTTCTAAGGTAACAATTTCATCTTTCTCTACATAAAACCATGTGAGTTTTAAAACCTCACTCCCAACTCAGTTCTAGGACCCTAAATATATCTAAGGCAACAAAACCATCAGAAGCCTAGCAGCTAACTTGACAGAGTTCTTGTCCCCAAAGTAACATATTGTCCCACATTTCTTGTATCAGATGTGGCAATCCATCTTTAAATAAATGTATTTTGTGACTTTGGATCCTTTCCTTTCTTTTCTTAGACTCTGCTTGTTTGATTTCCCTTTATATGTTCCGAGATAAGCATGAGAGCCTATTTCTCATGGGAAACAATTCAAGAGTGAGGACAACACAGAAACATCTTTAAAGCACTAGGAGAGAACAAACTGTCAACTTGGATTTTTATATCCAGTGAAATGTTGTTTTACAAACAAAGGCAAGATCTCTGGTTACAGCACCGACGTGGAAGAAGCCTGGAGATCATTGCTCTCATCTTTACCATGAGAAAAAAAATCTAGTGCACTGAAAGTCAGCAGCTTTTCTTAGAGCTATCAGAGGGTTGAAGTGACAGCAAAGTGGCAACCCAATGGGCAAGACAGGAGAAACAGACATTGTAGCCAAATCTCCACACCTGGAAGAGAATCTGCTAATGCATAAAATCCTATAACATTTACAATGTGATTTGAAGATCTTAGACAGATTGGCTGTGGCTGGCTGTGAAAAGTTCCTGTCAACAGCCCAGCCACCAACATACTTCAGGAACTAACCATCAAGAGTGTCCTGTGAGGTCTCAAGTTGATGATGCAAGAAACATTCCCTGGAGTTTCAGGCAGGAAGCGATGGGAAGTTAGCGTATGAAATACATTTTGAACACTCATCATAACATAGGTGCGGTCTCCAAGGATGAGTATTTCACACACTTGTGACTTTCCTGCTAGATAAAAACTATTAACCTTCTTGTTATCCTGTGACTTCCTCTAGTTGCACTTATGATGATGGGGAGGGGCTAACATCCCAGGATAGGGATTCAGTTCTAATGAAAGACAAAAATAGAAAGGTAAGAATGTCCCCTTCACTCTATGCCACCCTCAGAGAACTCCTACAGGAGAGAGCCAGGCATTGTGATTATGAGTACTACTTATTATCGGCTCTGCTAACATGGTACTCTTAGAGATGACAGTGACAGCGGGTTAGGGCAGAAGTGAACAAAGATGATGAAGAAATCAGAGACTTCTGATGCACCTTAGCTCCCACCTACAGCCCCCCCCACTTCATAATAAACATCTTTACACTTCAGCTTCTGTTACTCAGTACACAAAATCCAGATTTTGACAGAAAGTAAAAGACATGCTAAAATAGGAGGGGAAAAATCAGAATAATCAGAGCAAGGCTTACATGTGTACATGACATTTAAAAGTATCAGATAGGAAATGTATAATAGCTTAAACCTTTTAAAAGACAATGTACAAAATGAAAACAGAGAGTGAGCAGAGAAATAGAAACACGATAAAAGAAAAGAGGCTGAGGAGGGAGATGCATAGCTGAGTGTTGACTCCCATACATCAGGCCCTCAGTTTAATCCTCTTTATGGAAAAGGGTGGGGACAAAATGAAAAGTACAGTGGCAGAGACAACATTGGATGAACTCATCAGAAACCTAGCCATGACAAAGGGATTTGTAAGTAAGACTGAACATGGTGAACTGAAACATCTGAACTGATAGGCAAGTTAAGAAGACAAAGAAAATAAAACAGAAAGTATGTAAAGATTAGGGGGCAATTCAAGGTGTAGTTCTTTAGACCCTGTGTATTCAATCTATAGAATCAAAGTTAAGGTTAAAACTTTTGAGAGATGTCAGAACAGGAAAAAAAGCTTATCTACAGACTAACAGGTGAAGACAGTAGACATTATATCTGAAACTAAAATGAATTTTTCTTGTAAATAGGGGCAGTGTGAAATAAAGTATGAATATTATGCACAAAATTCTTCTAACCTAGAAGCCTATAGTCAGTCAATTATCCATTACAGTAAAGTAGAAATAATAAAAAAACTTTCTTGGAAAAGCAAACTCTGAATGAACTCATCCAGAAACAATTATCCTGGAAAATGTTAAAATGAATTCTTCAGAGAGAATGAAAGTCTGAAACTGGATCTATATGATAGAAGTAGCAGTAACAATGAAGGGACAATACAGATAAAATACTGTTCTATTCTTTATTGACATAGTTGATAACTGTTAGAATAAACTAGAAGGAAATAATATTGTCATTATAACATCTGGATAGTGGAGAAGAACTATTAGAATATTGGAAGGGAAGAAATCTGACATCATTTCTCATGAAATAATTATAATGTCCATGATACAGGACAGTGATTTCTGAAAGTAGATTTAGATTTGCTGAAATTGTGTATTGAAAATTCTAAGGCAGCTGCTAAAATCTTTACAAAGGTACATGTTCACTTGCTAAAGAAGAGAATAAAGAGAATTTGTCTCAATGAATGTAAGAGGCAGAAAGCAAATAAATAGATAAAAGACAAAAATAGTACAATGCTAACCATTACAAACATGAACACAAGAAATATGTGTCAATAATTTTAAATGTGAATGGGATAAACACAACAATAAAAAGAGAGGCTTCTACACCAGGCCTACTTACAGTTTCCACAAGTTTGCTTGAAGAAGCAAGCCCACAGAACTATTTTTACCAAGTAGGAGACTGATTTCCTCAGTTTAGGATTGCCTGCCTGTACCTATTGAGAACTTTGCTCCAGATTCTGAACCTGGAGTGGCTTCCTATGCCAGTCACAGCTAAAAGAGGTACAGGAGCTCTCCTTCTCCTGTCAGAAACATCTATATCTCCTGGGAGTCCCTGTATCCTTCCTACAATGGAAAGCCACCCTTCAACTATACAAAGTTAAACTATACAACTATATAAACTGTTCCATGGAAAGAAGAAAGGAAAAGTTGAGGGGGGGGGACTTACAGACAGACAAACACAACCGACAAACTACTTCAGATGTAATTCTCAGTACTGAAAACAGCATGAAGCCTGTCTCATCCACAAACCATTAATCCTATAATAATGTCCCCTAATGAAAACTTTCTGGAAGAACTTCCAAACAAAGAATTCAGAAACACAAATATAACTATGTCAGAGAACTCAAAGAAGACCTGTATGTACTCCAAAGGAATGAAAACAAAGCTTTAATGAAATAAAGAAGCCAATACAACATATTAAAAAGTAATTAAATAAAAAGAATGACTGAAGAAAGGTCAGACTGAAAAGAGGTTAGAAATTAAAAGCTTAATTAAGCAAATTTAAAAATCATACTGGAAAGTCTCTCCAATAGAAAGGATCACGGTAGAAAACAGACAGTCATTGCTGGAAGAATAGGGAGAGGAACTGGATCACTCAGTGATAGATACATTTTTAAATTATATATGATTGAAGCAGTGGAAATCTCTAGGACAGCCTAAAAAGCCCTGAGTTTTTTGAATTATAAGCATAAGAAAATGAGAACATTGCCATAACCAAAGTATAGAATATATTTTCAACAAAATCACTGAAGAAAAATCTAAACCTAGAGAAATGTCTCTCTAGTACAAGAGTCCTACAGAACATCAAATAAACAGAACTGTCATCAAATAAACTCCCTATGACACACTGTACTTAAAACTACAGCAAAAATAGAGGGTGTTGAAAGCTGAAAGACGAAAGGTTAAGATACTTACGAAGGCCGGTCCACTAGAATAACACCTGATTATTTGACTGAAACATGTTGTAAATCTATCTATCTATCTATCTATCTATCTATCTATCTATCTATCTATCTATCTAACATCCTGGCTGCAGTTTCCTCTCCCTTCTCTCATGCCTCTCCCTCTCCCTCAATCCTCTCAGTTCCCACCCCACCCCACCCATTCTCCATTTCTCCTTAGGAAAGGACAGGTCTCCCATGGGTATCAACAAAACATGGCTTATCAAGTTGCAGTGAGACTAAGTACCTTCCCATACATTAAGAATGGACCAAGTGACACAGTATAAAGAGTAGGGTCCTAACTGCCTGCAAAAGAGTCAAGACAACAACACTATTAGGAGTCCCACAAGAGAACCAAGCTACACAACTATAACATATATTCGGAATGCTTAGATCAGTCCCATGCGGGCTCCCTGTTTGTCAGTTCAGTCTCCACGAGTCCCTATGAGCCCAGGTTAGCTGATTCTGTGAGGTTTTTGTAGTATCCTTGACCCTTCTGGTGCCTATAATCCTCTTTCCTCACCTTCTGCAGGCAGAAACTTTTAAAGACGAAAGGATGGGGAAACATATTACATGTTCTGAGAGAACTCTACTGCCAACTCATACTAATATAATAATCAAAAATTTCTTAAAATTCCATGATAAAACAGATTAAAGAAATGTATGACCACTAAGACAGCGCTATGGAGGTGTCTTAGTCTCAGTACTCTCTACTTCAGTCTCAGTAGACAGATATTCAAAGTGTCATGAGGAATACACAAACAATGCCAGGACAGATAAGCAAAAGAAGTTCAAGAAAACATAACAAAATAAGCAAAATGCCTGAACTCAATACAAATCTTTTAGTAATAACTCTGAATGTTAATTAATTGTCCTTATCCTCCAATAAAAAGACAGGAGGGATTAGAAAAGAGGATCCACCTTTTTGCTGTCTCCAAGAACCATATCTCACCATCAATACTAGACACCAACTTAGGATGAAGAGACTGAAAGAGATATTCCAAACAAATTGAACTAAGAAACAAACAGATTTCTAATGCCTGAAAAGAGCAGAGTAGAGATAAGGTAGGTCACTTCATACTCACTAAAGAAAAAAAAAACTACCAAGATGATATTACAATCCTAAAAATATATGCACTGAACATTGGTATACCCAATATCATAAAAGACACACTACTACCACACTTAAAGCCAAAGATCGGCCCTAGCATAGTAATAGAGGGTGGCTTCAACCCTCACTCTCATCAATACATAAGTCACCTGAAGAAAAGCTAACTAGAGAAATGTTAGAAATAAATGACATCATAAACCAAATTGATCTAATACATATCTATAGAACATTCCACCAAGCACTAAGAATACACTTTCTTCTCAGCAACCCATGGAACTTTTTCCAAAATCAATTACTTTCTAAGACACAATAAATCTGTGCAAATTAAAATAACAATGTGAATGAATTCTCTCTGATCACAAAGAAATAAACCTATATATCAGTAACAGAAGCTGCAGAATGTACACAAACTCATGGAGACTAAATGGAATACTAGTGAATGTTACTTGGGTCAAAAAAGAAATCAATAATGAAAGTTTAAAATTCTTCAAATTGAATGAAAGTACAACATGCCTAAACTATGGAACACATGAAGATATTCCTAAGACAGATGTTTGTAGGCTTAATATAATAATAGTGACATATTAATGATGAAAATAGGTTAACAACACCAAACAGAAACAAACAATAAATAGTCTCATATCAGAAACTTAAAAGAGGGGAAACATATGCACCACATGAGGAAAATTACTAATCAGCAGAACACATTAATCAACAAACATACCTCATTGATATCTCTCATCACCCATGGTCTCAATTCCCCAATAAAATGGATGGGAAAACAGACCTCATCTTTCTGCTGCATCTAAGAAACACCCTTAACATCAAGGATAGACATTGCCTCAGGGTAAAAGTATGGAAAAACGTATTTCAAGCAAATAGACCTAAGAAGCAAACTAGTGTAACTATTTTAATATCAACCCCCTCAAAAAGATACTTCAAACCAAAATTAAGCTAAAGAGACAGGTAAGGATATTATTTACTAATGAAAGGAAAACCCCACCAAGAGGACATTACAATTAACATTTATGCATCAAACATAAGACTACATATATTCATAAAAGAAATGCTATCACAGCTTTAATCATATATGGAACCTTACAAATTCTAGTAGGAAACTTAAATATACTTAAATTCTTATCAACAACAGGTCATCCAGACAACAACTATTCAGAGAAATGCAGGAACCATTGATATTTTAAACTGAATGGACATAACAGATATTTCCAGAACATTCCACACAAACACAAAGGAAATACCTTCTTATCAGTACCTCATGGAACATTCTCAAAAAATGATCACATACTTTATGGACACATAGCAAGTTCTCAACATATATAAAAATATAAATAAATAACTCCCTGCATCCTGTTTGACCACCATGGATTAAGACTTTATATCAAAAACAGAAAGCTTACAAATTCATGGAAACTGCATAATTCTCTACTGAATAAAAATGGGTCAAAAAGTTAATAATTTAATCAAAGACCTTCAAGAATTAAATGAAAATGAATGGACAGCTTACACAAACTTGTGGGACACAATGGAGGCAATTCTGAAACATAAGTTAATAACACTAATTTCCCACAAAATGCAATTGGAGCGATCTCATGCTAGTAACTTAACAGCACACTTGAAAGTTCTAGAACAAAGAGATGAAATCTTACCCATTATGAGTATTACAGAAAAATAATTAAATTCAGGGCTTAAATCAATAAAATAGGAACAAACAAACAACAATAACAAAAACTACAGAGACTCAAAAGAAAAAGAGTTGTTTCTTTGAGAAAATCAGTAAGATTGACAAAAACCTTCTCCAAATGAACTAAGAGGTAGAGAAGAGAATATCCAAATTAACAAAATTAGAAATGAAAGGGGAGACATATTAAGAGAAACTAAGGAAATCCAGAGAATCCAAAGAACATGCTTTCAATCCTGCACTCCACCAAACTGGCAAGTATATAAGAAATGAATAGTTTTCCTGATAGATCCCACTAAGCAAAGTTAAATCAAGATCAGATAAGCAAGTCAAACAATCTATCTCCCCTAGTGAAATTTAAACAGTCATTAAAGGTTTCACAACCAAAGTGCAGGCCACATAGTTGTAGCTCAGAATTCTACAAGACTTTCAAAGAAGAGTTAATGGCAATTCTTCTCAAATTAATTCACAAAATAGAAACAGAAGGAACACTGCCCAGTTTGTTTAACAATGCTACATTACTAAACTATATAAAGACCCCATAAAGAAAGATTCGTACCAAATTCACTTATGAATCTTTTTACATTGAAAATTTTACAATGAAATTCTTGCAAAGTGAATCCAAGAACATACCAAATGATCATCCACCATGCTCAAGTAGGCTTTATCCTAGCAATGCAGGGATGGTTCAACATCTATAAATCAATAAAAGTAATCCACCATATAAACAAACAAAGACAAAAACCACATGATCATCTCATTAGAAATGGGAAAGGTCTTTGAAAAAATCCAACACACTTTCTGAAAAGATTAGGGATACAACAGATAGATGCAAACATAATGAAGGCAGTTTATAACAAGCCCATAGCTAACATCAACTAAAATGAAGAGAAACTAAGGGAATTCCATTAAACTCAAGAGCAGGACAAAGTTGTCCACTCTCTCCATACTATTCAATATAGTACTTGAAGTGTTAGCTAGAGCAGTAAGATAACTGAGGGGATCCTAGAGATGTAAACTGTAAAGAAGCAAGTCAAAATATATTTTCAAATGATATGATAGTATATATGTGACCTTAAAAATTCTACCAGAAAATTCCTACAGCTGATAAACAAATTTAGCAAAGTAGCTGGATATAAAAGTAACTTTCAAAACTCAGTATCCCCCATATACAAATGATGAATAGACTGAAAAAGAAATAATGGAAATAACACTCTTCACAGTAGGGTTAAATAATAGAAAATGTCTTGGGATAACTCTGACTAAGCAAGTGAAAGACTTGCAAGATTAAAAACTTTAAAACATTGAAGAAGATATCAGAAGATGGAAAAACTTTGAAGTTCATGGATCAGTAGCATTAATGTAGTGTAATCACCATCAAAATTCTAGCACAATTCTTCACAGATACTAGAAGGTCAAATTTTCAGCTTCATACAGAAACACAGAAATCCAGTATACTTAAATTGATCCTGAATTATATGGAAAAAAAAAACCAGCCTAATGTCTCACCATTCCTGATTTCAAGTTGTTCTACAAAACTATAGTAATAAAAACATCATGGTATTGGGATAAAAACAGACACAACAATAATTGCAATTGAATTGAAGACCCAGACAGAAATCCACACACCTATATGAACACCTGATTTTGGTAAAGAAGCCAGAAACACATGGGAGAAAAAGACAGCATATTTAACAAATAGTGCTAGTCAAACTATATAGTTGCGTATATAAGAATCAAATTAGATCCAGACTTATCACTCTGTATAAAACTCAAATCCAAGTGGATCAAAGTACTCAACATAATACCAGATACATTGAATTTGATAAAGGAGAAAAGGAGGAATAACCCTGAGCTCACTGGCACAGGAGAAGACTTTCTTAACAGAACATTGTTAGCACTGGTACTATAATCAATAATAAGTAAATGGGACCTCATGAAACTTAAAAACTTATGCATGGTAAAGGACACTGTCACTCAGGCAAAGCAGCAGCCTACAGAATGAAAAAAGATTGCTTTTCCTAGTTACACACCTGATAGAGGGCTAATATCCAAAATATATAAAGAGCTCAAAAAACTTGCTATCAAGAAAACAAATAACCTGATTTTAATATGAATATGGTATGTACTGACTCATCAGTGGATTCTAGCCATAAACAAAAGACATTGAGCCTATAGTTCATGATCCTAGAGAAGCTAAGTATTAAGGTGAACCCAAAGAAAAACATATATAGATCCACCGGAAATTGGAAGCATACAAGATCGCCTG
Organism: Ondatra zibethicus; assembly: GCA_004026605.1. Classification (NCBI taxonomy): domain Eukaryota; kingdom Metazoa; phylum Chordata; class Mammalia; order Rodentia; family Cricetidae; genus Ondatra; species Ondatra zibethicus. The sequence goes on along the minus strand of PVIU01005334.1, from coordinate 64,848 downwards.
GCAAGAGTTGGGAGCATGGGGGTAGGGGTAGGGGTAGAGGGAAAGGGAGAGGTTGAGAGAGAGGAAAGAAGGGGAAGGTTAGGGAGTGCTTGGGGGAGTGAGGTGGTTGAGAAGGAGGAAGGACAGATATGGGAGCAGGGAAGGAGATATCTTAATTGAGGGAGCCATTTTGGGGTTGGCAAGAGGCTTGGCTCTGGAGAGGTTCCCAGGAGTTCACGGGGATGACCCCAGCTAGGACCCTGAGCAATGGAGGAGAGGGTGCCTGAACTGGCCTTGTCCCGTAGTCAGACTGATGACTATTTTGACTATCACCATAGAATCTTCATCCATAAGTGGATGGAGACAGAGACAGATACCCACATCGGAGCACTGGACTGAGCTCCCAAAGTCCAGTTGAAGAGCGGAAGGAGGGAGAATATGAGCAAGGAAATCAGGGCCACGAGGGGTTCACCCACTGAGACAGTGTGCCTAAGCTAATGGGAGCTCACCAACTCCAGCTGAACTGGGAATGAACGAGCATGTGATCAAACCGGACCCTCTGAATGTGGTTGACAGTTGGGGCAGACTGAGGGGCCAATGACAGTGGCACTGGGATTTGTCTCTGCTACATGTCCTGGCTTTTGGGATCCTATTCTCTTTGGATGCATACCTTGCTCAGCCTGGATGTAGTGGGGAGGGCCTTGGACTTCCTACAGGGCAGGGTGCCTTGCTCTCTCTTAGGACTGGAGGTGGGTGGGGAGGAGAGTGTGTGGGGGGGAGCGGGAGGGAAGTGGGAAGAGAGGAGGAAGTGGGAATTTTGATTGGTATTATTTTTAAAGTAATTAAAAAGATAAAAATAATAAATAAATAAAAGTTCTAAATGGAATTCTCAAAATAGGAATCTGAGACCAAAAGAAATATTCAACACCTGTTTTGTTAAGTTTTCATGTTAAATTTTTATCTTAATCCCTTTCAGAGTGCCTAAAATCATTCAAATGAGTGACACTCATGCGGGCAAGATGAGTAAGCAGAACACTTGTCCACTGCCGGTGTAAGCCCAAACTTGTACAGCCACTATAGAAACCAGTGTGGCAGTTCCTTAGGAATGTGGGAGCCAAATTACTCCCAGTATCCAGCCATAGCATTCTTGGGCATATACCCAAAGGATGGTTCATCCTACCAAAGGATGTTTCCCAATCATGTTCATTGAGAACATATTATGAAGGCCGTTGTCTTCATAATAGCCAGAAATTGGAAACAACCTTGAGGTCCCTCAACAGAAGAATGGATAAGGAAAATATTATATGTACACAAAGAAGTATTTCCCAGCTACTAAAAAAATGAAATCATGAAATTCACAGTAAATGAGTGCCAACAGATAAAAAAATCACCCAAAGCGAGGTAACTGAGACCCAGGAAGAAAAATAAGTACTAAGAATTCTCTTATATGTGTAAATTAGTTGCTAAATCAATGGTAAACTATAATCCTTAGAATCCCAGAGGTTAGGTGGAGGGTCAGGGATTAGAGATGAAGCAGGTAGATTTTTCTAGGAAATGGAAATAGAATAACTAGTTATAGAAGGAGGGCTGGTGGGAAGAGGATGTGGGGAAGGGAACAATGGTGGAAATTCAGGGAGAGACAGCTAATGTTAAAGACCATTTGAGGGTTATTATGAAAACAGGATACAGTAGAAGCATATCAAAATAGCTGATCTAAGAGAAATCACCAAAGTAATGGGGGAACCAGGGTTCCAGCTTGCCATCTCTTGTCACGAAATGAAACACCCAGTATCAGGATGGTGCTACAACTAATTGAACTGTTGGCCAAAGGCTGTCCCATAGGAATCCCCACACAGCTGACTGATGTCAAGACTGTAGTCTCTCTTCACAAATTGACAGCAAGTCCCCATTGCTGAAGATAACATCTACACAATTCACTGAACATGGAGAAATGGAGCTGGTGAGTACAAAGAGCTTTTACCCCTACACACTAGAAGAAGTCTTTGATATAGAATGTCATTTTCATTCTGTCAAAGGAAAAACACAAATACTAACCTAGTCACAAAACTTTTGATCTTCAGTGGGGTCCTGCCTGCAAGATACAGTAGTACAATGGTGGCACAAAGCTTGTGGGAGTAACTAATCAGTATCTGACTTGACTAAATTTCCACTTCACAATATGAAACCCATACTCAACACTGCTTGAGTGACCAAGGACCTGATACTAGATAGCCTAGAGACCTAGAGTATATACTATTAGTCTTAAAAATTCAAAAAAAAAGTAGCAGTAAAATGACTTTTGATTATATATGCAATACTCATAAATTAGTACTAGGTTAACCCATTGTCAGAGAAGTTTCCTCCTTTAGTAAATTGAAACAGATACATTGGAACATTCTGCTTTAGATGAGGTATCCCCCTCAACTCCTCCCCTCAGGGCTCAGGAAACCCTGAGAAAGAGGAGGTGAAAAGAGTGTACAAACCAGAAGCAATGGAGGACATCAATAAAATAAGGCCTTCTAAATCAATAGGATCAAGGCACATATGAGTTCAGAGACTGAGGCAGCAAGCACAGGGCCAGCATGGGTCTGTCAGATGAGGTCCTATAGCTGAAAAGACACACCAGTTCCTAGCCCAGAAACTATCTCCAATTGATAACTACTTGAAAATGAAAATTTAGTTTTCTCCAAGGGCGTCTGACTGGGAAAACTACTACTAAAGGTAGATTGTGTGCTCAGCACTAGGTGGATAACACAAAACAAACTCAATGGCATCGTTGTTGGTTCCTTGTCTCATAGTACAGTGTCTGGGATTCTCCTTTAAAAATATTATCTTATGTTTAAAAACCACCTATGAGTGAGTACATGTAATAATTGTCTTTCTTGTCTGGGTTACCTCACTCAAAATAATGTTTACTAGCTCCATTCATCTTCCTGAAAAAGTCAAGATGTCATTATTTTTTTCTGATGTGTAGTACTCCATTGTGTAAATGTACCACATTTTAAAACACAAAGCAAAGAAAACCAGCCTACAAATCACAATCCCAGAAAACTTAGACAACACTGAGGGCACTAAGAGAGACATACATAGATATAATCTACATGGGAAGTAGAAAAAGACAAGATCGCCTGAGTAAATTGGGAGCATGGGCATCTTGGGTGGATGGTGGAAGGGGAGAGGAGAGGCAGGGAGGGAAGCAGAGAAAAATGTAGAGTTCAAGAAAAATCAATTTAAAAATGATCTTATTATTTGTATTTTTAATACATATATTTTTCTGCTCTCTTTTTACCCTGCAAGTTCTTTGCATATATAATGGCTTTCAGTTTACTGTTTTTAATGGGTTTCCTGAGTATATCAAGGAGTGGGTTTTTGTCATCTGTGCCTTCTCTCAAGATCTTTTTGTTCTGTTTAGTTGTTTTGTACAATTCCAAAATGTTAGTTGTTATCCTACGATATTTTATTTTATTACTAAAATTGAACTATAGGACTGAAGAAGTTATCAAAAGAAGTAGAAATGGTTATTAAACTGAGAAAAACCATTCTCCCTTCTTTGACATGAAAGAAATGGAGATAAAAATTAGAGGAGCATTTCATCTCAATGTGCTCACAATGGGCATGAACAGAAATGCAAATGACAACATATGATACCGGGCCAGCGGGCTCGTCTCTGCACTGTTGGTGTCTGTGTAAGACAGTACAGCCACTCTAGAAATCTGTTTGGAGGTTTCACAAAAAACTAGAATAGACCTACCATTTGACCCACTCCTGACAAACACTAAGGACATTTTATCTTTCTACAGGCTACTGGCATGTTCCTGTTCATTGTCACCCTACTCACGATAGCTGAGAAATGAAATCAACCTCGATGGCCATTAGCTGACAAATAGGTAATGAAAATGTGGTATATCTATCAAATAGATATTACTTAGCTACAAAGGAAAATAAAATCATAAGATTTGCAAGTAAATGAACAAAACTGGAAAAATACTGTACTGAGTAATATCATACAGATTCCAAAAGAAAAGCACCTCATATTCTTGTTATGTGATGGTCCTAGCTTCAAATGTCTGGTTTTATTTGTTTAACATGGAGTACATACAGAATCAAGGAAGTTAGAAATAGGCCACCAGCAGGGATTGTCCACTTGGAGAGGTAAGAGAATATAAGTGAAATGAAAACAGAGAGAGAAAAGGCATTGTGGATAAAGAGAGCTTCAAGTGGGGATTAGAATGACTATGATGTGAGAAATGGTAGGGAGATGGAAAGAGCATATGTGAAGAAGCTTCTTGGGAACTTAATATCTTGCAATTGAAGTAAATCAATGCAATAGGAGAGGCTAACATAATACATGTGTTATAAAAACACAGGGGAGAATACTGGGAGCTAAAGATTCCAGTCAGAATGGGAGCAAGGAGGTCTTGTGAGAGATAAAGATTAGGTTAAGCAAAACTAAAGCTGGAAGAACATGGGAGCCTTGGGTTGAAAATAGTGTTGTGAAATGCTGTATACTGGATATGGTGAGGTTGTTGCACATGTAGAATAAGAAGGCAGGTTGTCAAACTAGATTTAAACTTTAACAAGGTCCAACCACAATAAGTCTGTGATAAACATTTTGAATATGAAGGCACTGGTAGATTAAAATTAAAGGAATATAAAACGAACTACTGTGCTAACAATCTAATGGAAGTGGAAGTAGCCATATTGGCTTTATCAAAAGCAGACTTGAGAACAAAGAAAAATATCAGGAATAAAGAGGGGAAATAGATATTAATAAAAGGGTCCATTTTCTCAGAATAAATGATAATTATTAATGTAGATGCACTAATAAGAAAATCATCAAAATACAAAAGACAAGAGGTAAGAGTAAAGCACAAAGAAATTGTTTTGTTTTCTCTTCAAGGTACAGACTACAGCACCCTTGTTCTGCTTAGAAACACAGCCAGCAAATATTTAGTTGTAAAGCATAGAAACATTAGTCAGTTGGACATAACTGACACATAGCCTGCCCCATTTCAATAACAGTAAAAACTGTCTCCTCCTCAAGTTCAAGCAGAACAGTCAGCAACATTCTAGGACACTAAAATGCCTTATCAAGTTAAAAGAAGCATGTCATCAGATCACAGAGTAGTTAAAGTGGAGTCTAAAAAAAAAGACAGAAAAACATCAGCTATATGGAGATTTAGATTTATACTTGTAAATAAAACCCAGAAAATCAGCAGCACCACTGAGAACTTCCAATGGAAATTGTAAAAAGTTCTGAACTGCGGTGAAGGAAACACAACTTACCAAAAGTCACAGGATATAATAAAAGTATTTCTCAGAGAGAAACTTATAGCAGTGACTATGTTAGAAAGAAAGAAACATTTAAAAATCAATAATAAAGATAATAATGCAAACAGAAGTTAATAAATAGAAATAATTAGAGTTGAAATCAATGAAATTAAGAGCATAAAATAATGAAGCCTGCAAATCAATTACTGCTGTTTTAAAGACCAATAAAATCAATAAACCTCTTTCTAAACAAAACTGAAGAAAAAATAGAGACTGCACAAGTTACTGATACCATAGATGAAAACCAGTAGACCTTTCGAAGTCACTGTGCTAGTCAGTTTCATGTCAACTTGACACACTCTAGAGTCATCAAAGAGGAGAGAAATTCAATTGAGAGAATGGTTTCATAAGTTTGGGTTCTACAAACCTAAAGGGCATTTTCTTAATTAATGACTAATGGGGAAGAGCACCCATTGTGGGTGGTGCCATCCCTGGGCTGACAGTCCTGTATTCTATAAGAAAGCAGGCTGAACATGTCATGGAGAGCAAGCCAGTAAGTAGCACTCCTCCATGTTTTCTTCATCAGCTCCTGTCTTCATGTCCCTGCCCTGTTTGAGTTCCTAGCCTGACTTCCTTCAATGACCAACATTAATGTGGAAACTTAAGTCAAATGAACCTTTCCCTCCCTAAGTTTCTTTGGATCACAGTGTTTCATCAAAGCAATGATAACCTTAACTAATACAGTCACAAACAGGCTAATGAAGGCATAGCATGGACACCCCATTACTACTAGTTTGGTAACTGAGGTGAAATAATCTGGTTCTGTGAAAGACAGAAAGTAACAAAACCCACATAAAGAAGAATGGGTAAACAGAATTAGTACATAATTATTGAATTGAATAAAAATTATCTACTAGGGCAAACAATGTTGCATTGGTGAAATCTGAAACATATTTAAGAAAGAAATCATACCAGTTCATTTCAATCTCTACCAGGAAATTGAAATAGAAAGCCGTTTCCCAAATCCTTTTATGATGCCAGCTTTATACTAATATGAAAACCAGATAAAGACATTACAAAATAGAAAAAGTACATGCCCTTATCTCTCATGAGCACAGATAAAAAGTCCTCATGAAAATATTAACAAATTGACTGCAACAATATAAGAGAAAAATTATACAAAACAACCAGGCTGGATTTAGTCCAGTTATGCAAAGCTACATCCACATTTGAAAATCAATTTATGTAATCCACCAAATCAACAGACTAAAGGACAAAACCATATAATCATATCAATCGATGCAGAAAATGCATTGGACAAAATCCATAACACATTCAGAACACTCTTAGAAAACTAAAATTAAGGAAATAGACTCTCTTGGTAAGAGGCACCTATAAAAGGTATATGTGTAATATTATACTTAGCAGAAATTTTCAGAATATTTTTCTCTTATGTTTTGAAAAACACAAGTATGTTTTTTCTCCAAAATTTTACTTATCATGGTATGAGGGATTCAACAGTTCAAAAAGAGAAGGAATGATAATAAAGACACAAACTAGAAATTAAAAAGTTCCACTTTTACACATGACAAGAATGTTTAAATACAAAGTGATAGTTGATAGACATCTGGAAATAGTTTATAGTAAGACCATTTCATAATATGAGAAAAAATTCGTTCCTCTTTAGAATCAATGAAAGACTAGAATTTGGAAAACAATAAAAATGTAATTTATTTTGACTTTGAACAATGAAACATTTAATTGTAGATACATAAAATCACACATAAAATCTATATGTAGAAAACTCAAAACTCTAATGAAAGAAAAGTAACTATATCTAAAGTAAGAAAGAAGTATTCTACTTTTCTGGATTGAAAAACTAAAGTATTTCATATTTTCACTCTTCCCAACATGGTTTATAGAGTTAACATCCTTCAAGTCTTTAACAAACTATTTTATGGATACTGACAAGCTCATTCTAAACTTTATTTTTCAAATATTTTCATGAATATTTATGACTGCATGTATGTGAATAGACATGTGTGAGGGTGAATTGTATGGAAGCTCAAAATTGATATCAATATTCTTCTTTAATAGATCTCCATTTTCTTCATTTTGTTTATTGAGGAAGGGTCTCTCAATGGATGCAGACTTTGTTGGCATTTGCTCATTTGCTATACAGTTTTTTGCAAAGATCTTCTGTTTCTGCTTTCTGTGTACTAGACTTATAGGCTGGTTGCATGTTCAACTGGCGTTTATATAGGTGCTGGGCACCTGAAATTTAATCTTTATACTTGCAGTGCAAGCTCTTGAGCCCCAGCAATTGTTCTAATGTTTAGAGGAACAGTCAGAAGTTCAGCAGTGGACAGCATAGTAGTGAAGTTAATAAACAAAAGAAACTGACTGATTCAACTTACTATACTCCAATTCCAAACTTACTCTAGAGCTACAATGATAAAAATTAATAGCCTAGTATAGGAGGGTCTTCTGTTCATGTCTTGCTTTCATTGGTTAATGAATAAAGAAACTTCTTTGGGCCTGATAGGGCAGAACTTAGGTAGGTGGACAAGATAGAACTGAATGCTGGGAAGAAGGGCAGAGTGAGAGACACCATGGATCTTCTGCCTGAACTGGACACCAGTTAGAATCTTGTGGGAAGCCACAGTCACATGGTGTTACACAGATTAATAGAAATGGGTTAAATTAAGATGTAAGAATTAGACAATAAGAAACTAGAGCTAATGGGCCAAGCAGTGATTTGATTAATACAGTTTCTGTGTGGTTATTTTAGGTGTAAGCTAGCCAGGAGGCTGGGACAAAGCAGTGGGCCTCTCCTTCAGTAACAGCCTAGTGATTATAAAATAATACAGTGATGAAGATAATTGACTAGTGAGGCCAGAATTAACAGTAATTTAAGCAAAACAATACTGATTATTACACACACACACACACACACACACACACACACACAAGCAGCAAGAGAGAGAGAGAGGTAGAGAGGAGAACACAGCAAATGATCAAAGGTATTCTGTTGAGAAAAAATATACTGTAGTGAAATAACATAATTTTCACAAAATCCCCAAAGTTATTTGAGCTAAATATAAAATAAAGAATTGTCAAGCTTTAAAAAAAATAGGAAAAATTCTAGATGAATCTGAATATTTATATTTTCTCTATAAAATGATTAATTTTGGTGTTTGACAATTTCATATATGTCCATAATGCATTCCAATTTCTCTCACCACCTACCACACTACTAGCACTATTTTCGGAAGCTCCTGGGCCGATGACTTATAAGACAAGGAATATGAAATTTTACAAAAACATAGAAGATCAATGAAGCAGTAAGAAGTGGTTAAAGTTGAAATGTGTTGCTTATTATTTTTAATAATAAATAATTACATTTATCTCTGTAAATGATAAAATAGTGACTGTCTGAGGTAAAACAAAACAAAGTACTGAAGTTTTTATAATATTCATAGAAGGACAAGAAGTATCTTCACTGCAGTGAGTGATCTAATACTGAGCAACATGAGAACAACATAGTGTGAATATATTTGCATATTTAATAAGTTAATGCAAACTAAACCAGAAAGCAGTGGAAAACATAAAAAATTAAATATTGTAATTCAATTATTACATTAAACATAAACTGTACAAACACTTAGATAAATGTCATAGATTGTCAAATAATATAAACCAATAAAAAGTAATATCTGTTGCCAATAAGGAGGCCAATGTCAAATATAATAACATTTGTTAAATGTAAAAGAATAGGTAAATGCACAAGAGAACTCCAACACAAATAAATGCTGGAATCATTAATACCAGATAAAGAACATAAAAAGTGGCTTTTTACATAAGATGCTTCCAGTTTATGTGGAAAATATGATAAAAATGTTTATATACCTCATGAGAATTTAAAATTTTAAAAATATGAAACTCATGGAAATATAATCAAGCCCATTATTAAGAGTAAAGATTTCAAAACTAAAACATAGGTCTCTGTTAAAATTCTTAAATTAACATACTAATGAGGAAAGTTTATTTCTCAGTAATGGGAGAGTGAAATTTAACATTTCACTGTGAGTCTAGAAAAATACAAAAAATATTAACATAAAAGGTAATCTGTCTATATTCACATCCTGTCTTCAGAGTAAGACTTTATAATTTTATAAAGAGACAGAATGGGCAAATAAGTGACTAATCAGTTGACAGAGTTTCAAGTAGGAACAGTCAACTGAACAGTTAAAAGTGAAAAATTAAAAAAAATTGCAAAACTTTAAATGAGCAAACTCTACACCCTGCAACCTATAAAATATTATTGAGGAAAATTACAGTAAATAAAGTAAGAAATTTTACAATCAGAAGTGAGAAATTAAAATTAAGGTGTTCATTCATGACAGAAACAGATCAAAGCAATTGTAATTCAAATTTTGTCATTTTATTTTGTTCTACTTTAGTTTTAGAAATTGTAATGGTTCTATAATTTAGACAGAAATTGAGACAAAGTAAAAGGAATTCTCATTACCTAATTACATAATTTTAAGAAAAAGGTACAGTAAGAAAATGTTATATTTATTCATGAATAACATAACTATACAGAAAAACCATATAGGACAAGCATATGTGAAAATAGAATTAGTCACCTTATAAATACATATTAAAATATGTTAATATGTGACTACAATGTAAAAAGAAGAGTCTAGACTACAAAATAAAGCATATCTTGTCTATGAAGCTATCAGACAAATAACTGCTAGATGTGCTCCTCAGATTCAGGTAATGAGAAATGGGCAAGGTCATTTATTAACAGAACCAGGGGAAATAAAACAAAGATGGAGACAATACTTTGACCCTAATGCTGTCAATGTAGACTACAACGGGAAGCACTTTGGCAACCATTCTAACACCAGAGATGATGAAGAAATATTAAATATTGACAGGAGTGAGATAGAGGAAGCTATCAAGAGAGTGAAATGCAAGAAGACCCAGGAGTGGATGACATCATTGTGGCGGAGTTGGAGGCAGCTAAAATAGGCTCAGGGGCTGAGGCGCTTCTCAGACTCTTCAGAGAGATACAGGAACATGAAGTGTTTCCTACTGAATCATAATTCCCAAACACAAGAAGAAGGACAAGCTGCACTGTTCAGATTACAGGGGCATTAGTTTGTTGGGCCATAGCAGCAAGATCTTCTCCTCCATTATCCTGCAAGGGATCAAGGGCAGAACAGAGGAAATCCTAGCAGAGGCCAGCTAAGGATTCAGAGCTCACAGGAGCACAATTGATCAGATCTTCACTTTGAGGCAACTGGCAGAAAAATACAAAGAATTTGGAAAAGACTGATATGTCTGCTACATCAACTTCAGGAAGGCATTTCATAGCATTTGGAGGGAAGGACTTTGGGAAACAATGAGGTTCTACAGGTACCCAGAGAAAATGATAAAAATACTAGAAAATGCCTATAAAGATAACTTTGCATCCATCAAAGTCTGCAGAGAACTAAGTGATCAGTTTATGACAATCATAGGAGTGTTGTAGGGATGCGTCCTCTCACCACTACTCTTAATATATTCCTGGAATTAGTAATAGCAACAGCCCTGGAGGATGAGGAGAAAGGCGTGCAAATAGGTGGGGTGCAAATCAATAATTTGCGTTTCGCAAGCAATATAGCACTACTTGCTGAAAATCCAAATGAGCTACAGGCCATGGTAAATAAAGTAAGTGGTATAAGTAACTGAAAACCTTGGTATGAAAGCAAATATTGAAAAGACTGAGATACAACACATGGGAAAGGCACACATTTTAATTTTAACATTGTAGTAAAGAATCAGAACCACAAGCAAGCAGTCAACTTTGTCTATCTGGGAGGAAACCTCAGTTCAAAGGAGGGAACTATTTCAAACATCAGGAAGCAGATAGGGATAGTAAGGGCTCCATTCCAGGCACTAGGAAATATTTTGTTAGCAAGAGACATAACAACAACAAAATTACAAGTATATGGGACACTTGTCTTGAGCTGCCTTCTTTACAATCCTGAAACCTGGACAATGAAACACTCCTCAGAACAGTGACTGATGTCTTTGAGATGGCATGTCTCAGGAGGATTTTAGGTGTCACACGAAGAGATAGGCTGTGTAACAAAGACATCAAAAACATCTCCATCTACAGAAGGAAGTAAACTACAGGATATGGCAACAGCGCTTGAGATACTTCAATGATATTATGAGAATGAATGCTGGCAGATACTCAAAGACAGCACTGCTTGGATGAGTGCACGGGATAAGGCGAAGAGGAAGGCCCAAAACACACTGAATAGACAGCATAAAGGAAGACTGTGGAACTTTGGGTGTGACAATAACACAAGCATCTAGGACTGCCCAGGATAGAAACATCTGGAGAACCTCTGGAAACAGGCTGCCCATGCATATTTAAGCATTGCCAGGGCATAAATGATAATGATGAAGATGTAAAAATAAATAATGTCACTGAAACCACATGGATGAATGTTAAAACTATCAAGCATTATGAAGAAGTCATGATCTGACCTGGAATTCTGAAGAAGATGAACACAAAGGAGATGTCAGATGGAAATTACCTACAGCCTGGGATCCCAGAAATCACTCAACACCAGTAAGAAAGCATGATAGTATTTTATTTTTATTCTTGTGACATAAGTACGTCTGTCTAATTATCAAACTGTATACTTAAAAAGAATGAATCTCCCTGTTTATAAATAATGCTTCAACAAAACTAACATTAGAAATCAATTGAAAAATAATACTGGTAATATTATCTTCTAGACTTGCAAGAGGAGTGTCCTAGTGCTTTGCAATCAGACATAATATTGCATGTCATTTTGAGACAAACAGAATTCATCATTCTAGGGATTTATTTATTTTTGTCTCTTATTCCTAATTGGTAAATGCCTTATGAATAATTGATAAGGTGTCTAATATTAATTTGGCTGAGTCTTTCAAGACAGAATTTTTACATTCTTTGGTTAATTGTTATAATTATTTATTCTTAATTTCCTAATATTGAATCATTGTGACTCACTGGAAAGAAAACCTATTCAACTGGAGTGTTATTATTTAGTAAACAACTCTATGGGGTTTGCTATAAAATTTTTCATATGTAGTTCTAAGCATAATTAATCTCTCACAGCAATACCATGAGTTCTATTTGAGATAGGATTTTTATTGATCCATAATTGAAGGTTGAAATCTTTCCATAAGTTTGTACAATCTAAGGAAGCAATGCTAAAATCAAATTCAAAGATTTAATGAAAATTGTTTGATGGCAATGACATTTCTGTAACATTTACTTTTTGAAATTCTTTGGTGTTTAAGAAATTTATTACAAGAATCATTATAAAATGTTTTTTTATTTTTCTGGATTGCTACCCATTTCATTTATACTAAAATACAGAGAAATTAAATTAGCCTCTAATAATGTCCTCGCTATTTGATAGCACTACCAAATACACCAAAGGTACTCTATCTTCTTTTATTTTAGTATGTTTGCCAAAATCTTTTCTACACTCTAAACCTCTAATCTATAACACAAACTGAAATAACAAGAAAATAATAATTTTTTAACAAAATAATTTTTACTACATCTCAGGACTGCGGGTTAGTATATCTGATATGGGAAAATAAAATAATAGTATAGTTAGTCTTTCATTGTCTATTTTAATGTAACTTAATGAATAATTCTTTTTTCAAATTTTTATTACATTTTTCTTTTTAAAAGTTTTGAAATTAAAATACATTTTGATCTTGTTTTCCCCTCCTCAATGTCCTTTCATATCGTTTCCCCTTTCCTACCACCCAACTTCAATTTCTTTTTCAAAAAATAGACAAAAATACAATACTGCAGCAACTCCCCATCAAAAAACCAAGAAAACAATATTAAACAATACCAGAAAAAAAATACTGAACTGTAATCAAATAGAAGCACACAAAAAGACTGTGAGTCTATTATATGAGGCCTGTCTTGGTTGACATACTTGGTCTTTGTGTGGAGAAAACTGGTTTTCCCTCTCCCAGCAGGGATAAGTGAAAGTTCAGTTATTAGTCTTCACCCTAGTGGCTACTTTCAATTAGATTTTTGCTGATTTGGGATTTGAAAATCCTTCTTTCATTGTATATTTGTAAAATAACTTGATCTTATCTTTCATCAAGCTCTATATGAAAAAATTACAGAAATCTCATTTGATATTCTTCAGTAAAGAAAAAAAGTGGCAGGTCTCCATTTACCTACTTGATAATTCATGTGTCTAGGGAATCTTGAACACCTACTTTTGCTTGATATTTGGGAAGGGTCCTTTGGAAGCCTCGTTAGCCTCAAATATAACCTTATCTACATAGTTAAAACTCATGGTCCTCCTGCTCCTGCACCTCCTGAGCACTACACTACAGAGACATGTCACCATACCCAGTTAGATGTTTGTTTATTTTTTCATTCATCCATTAATTCATTTACAGCTATAGAACATTTCTTTATTTTTCACTAAGACTCTCTCAGAGGACACAGCTAACCTTGTCGCATTCCCCATCCCCCACAATGAATTTGAGCACTCACTGCTACAAAGCAGACAGGAACAGTTTCAAGAACTGAAACCAGTCTTAAATGTCAAAGATCACTTTCTATGTGAATTATCATGAAAATGTTCTTTGTAAAAACAAAAGAAAGAAAAGTAAAGAGGCAATGGTGGTTTCCAAATGAAAAGATCATTTACATTTCATGTTATAATGCAGTCTTGGGTTGAGTGTGACCAAATGGAAACATGATGCTATCATACAAAACGTTCACTACAGTATGACGTATGCACCTGTTTCAAGCCCACCCCTAGCCCTTAATGCTTTATCGCCGGTGGATGCAGCTAAGCATTTGGCACAATGTCTCACACCATTGTGCCTGTGTAGGCTACCAAGAGGCCAGAAGGCAGGACATACACTGACTCTGAGTCCGTGAATGAATGAGTGAATGAATGAATGAATGAATGAATGAATGAATTGAAGGTGCTTGTAAAGTGTATGAAGAACATCTGAAGAGAATGAATCCCAACAGTCGCTCCATCGTATAAGATATTGCTCAGTTGTTGGCGTTTATTGATGATCTGGCAGATCTCAGCTGTCTTGTTTAGCCAGCTGATACACAGAAGTACCAATCTTATAACAAAGACTTGATCAATGATATTTATATGCTCCTTCATCTACAGGCTCAACAATCTGGGAAGTAATTGGATATTTTATATATCTCTAACCAGTTCCAATGTGTCAGTCTCCAACACGGTCACATCATAGTATGATTTGTGGTTTTGTTTGTCTGTCTTTGTTTGTGCAGAATTTCCTTGTGTCCAGAATTATAAAACAGGGCCCAACCTAAGATTTAGCCGCCTTTTTCCCTGGTTCCCTTTACTGAAAAAAATGGTACTTCTGAAACAGTACCTTGGCTATAGAAGTACTCACTTGTAGCACAGTACTACTGCTTCTATCTATGATTATTTTTCTACATCACTATATGTGTGTGTATGTAGATATGTATGTATGAATGTATGTATGTATGTATGTATGTAAAGAGTTCATACTAAGGTCTTCAATTCGAACCTACTAAACACTAAACACAAGTTTTGTAGCTCCCCTTCTTGTTTATTTGCAAATCCTTACTTTTTGTTCACAGCTTTAGCAGTAGGAGAGTTTTCACCTACTAGGCCCGTGAGAAGCAACATTATCAATGGCCTTATTATACTGACAGGTAGTTGTCTTTGTTGCTTTAAAGTCCCACTAATTTCCAATAGCCCTTACTTAAGCCAGTGTCTTTCTGTGCATCCCCTTTAAAGAGGCTATTTCTACATTTGTTGTACAGTTTGATTCTTTTGTCATATGCTGCATTTCACCCTGCATTTCTCTTTATCATTTTTATTTGTAGAAATTACGTGAATGGTTCTCTTATGTTACCCAATCACCTTAATTATATTGCCTTAATTACCCAAATATTGAATGGAGCTGTTTCTTCAAAGAAGTAAAATATTTAAGAAAGAAGAAAACAAAACGAAACAAACTCTACAGTGGAGAAACCAGACGCTCACGGATATGGTCAAGCCACCCACATTAAGATAGGCAGACGTAAGCATTCTTGATAGTTGTTGACTTGATATGGTGGGGAAAGGTAAAACTCTAACTACTATGGTCTTCCTTGTTAAAAGCTCAGAGTCCAGTCTAACTGCAGAAAGGACACCAGATACACACCATCTGAAGGACATCCTCTGTGGAATATGATGAGTATCATTCAAGGAAATCAGAACCAAGGGAAATTGTCAAAAGCTTGCCAGCCAAAAGCAGGCTAAGCAGACATGATGACTAAATATTAAATGGTACCCCGGATGAGATCCGAAATCAGCAAGCAAAGAGAAAAGTCTGAGGAAATCTGAATAATATATGGGCTTTAATGATAATATATCTTTGGCTCATTAATTGTAACAAATGTAGCATTAAATGTAATGTATGTAAGTTTTAATAAAGCAAATTGTGCAGGTTATATGGAAACTCTCTTCACTGTCTTTGTAACTTCTCTATAACAAAAGGATACAATTAATCTAAAATCATTTTATGTCTAATTACTATTCTTTGATAATTTAAATAAAAGTATGTTCTTGCATTTTCTTCTATGTTTGTCTTAAAATCTAATTATCATGTCTATTCTTTAGCATTTTAATGTATAACCAAATCACATTTATAAAAAGTTCTTCAAATCTGTGATTTATAGCTCATATTAAAAGTGGTATGCTTTTGCGTGTTTGTATGTCTTCTTGTATGTATATGTGTGCATGTGTGTATACACACGTGTGTGGATATGAAAGTGTGTGTGTATGCAGAAGCTACCAAACAACTTTTTGTGTCATTGAAACGGAGCTGACAGCTTCATCTTGAATTTTTCTTCACATCCATCTGTTTACTTTATGTGTGCCTATGAATGTGCTTGGAAGGTGTATATGCGAAAGCCTGCACATGTCAGAGGGTAACTGTGGAAGTAGTTTCTAAACTTTAGTCCTTAGGGTCAAATCCTTAGCACATTTACATCTCTGAGGCTCTCACAGGTTTTCTGAGACAAGGTCTGTATCTATCCTCAACCTCTCCAAATAGGTGTGGCTGGCTATCAAGATATCCGGCTCTCTGTTCCCAGCACTGGGTTGTTAAGACATGTTAAGACCACACCTAGACATGTTAACTGAGCTCTATTTTCAGACTCATCTGAGAACAAATTGTATCAGTAAATGATGTTCATCATTATTTACCAATAATGTATTTAGATGAAGATGGTTAATTTTTTAAAGGAATGGATTGTTTATCATAAATATAATTGAACCATAAAATTAACAATCAACCTCCTTAACATTTGTCTTGGTGAAAGTTCTGAAATTAATCTCTGTGTGTTAAATTGGGAATCTCTGAATTATGACAGAAACATTAATGATGAACTTAATCCCCAAGCAGAAACGCTTTCATTGATTTAATCAGATGTTTTGGAAGAAAATGAATATATTTTCATTGTGTCATTTAATGAAAGTTATTGCTTTTATTTTTATATGAAAAGTATTTCCTGCATCTGAAAATGGTGTCATTTTAGAGACAAAAGACACAAGGAGAGACCTTTTCATGGAGGACCCAGAATCAATGTTAGAAATTTTAAATTTGAATTTCCTATGACATATTCATAAGGTTGTAGTGAGAAAAGAAAATTACTAAATATAATAACTGGCATTATATACATTGATCAGGTATAAAGCTATTTTAAAAGTGACTTTTTTCAAAAAATAGTAGCAAATGGTATGAAACTAGAAATATTCAATTCAGGAGGAGGAGACATAGTAGGAAAAATTGACACACCTGGACATTAAGGGTGAAGGAAAGACAAAGTAAGAACACTGAGATCTCTGAGTGGAGACACGGGACCATGAGCAGTATGAAAGAATTCAACATGATAGTACCAGGCAGTGTGGAAGGATGCAGCCAGAAGAAAGCTGATGACAGATAGTAAACACTTGGCCACCTCCTGGAAGCTTCTCACAACATGTATAAATTGTTCCTTCTCAAATACTGTTTAAACAAAATTAGTTTTGCCCTTTAACAGAAGTTAAATAAATATAAATAATTATAAATAAAAATAAAAACAAACAAAACCCAGCTTCAATAGACTAAGGAACCTGCCAGCAGAGATTGTCTCTTCGCTTGTGTAATGCTATGAGACTGTGAGCAACTGGCTAAAGTAGTGGAGTATTTGACTGGTCGTTGTACCTTAACTTGCTGTATGGTAGGGAAAGACAGCAAAGGATGGACGCATTTTTTCCTTAACTCCCACTGCCATGATAACATGAATAAAACCCATCACAGACTAATCTCTTCATAAAAGCAGAGTCTTCATGATCTACTCACCTCTTGAATGCCCCGCCTCTCCACACTATTGATTTGAGAATTAAGATTCAAAGATATAGATTTTTAGAAGAGTTTCAGAGGACATTAAAACCACAGACTTTACAGTGTTAAGAATCTATACAATAAAAATTGATATCCCAGTGTGTAGATTGAAAGTTCACACTTTCTCCCTTTTCTATGCGTAATTAATGTCAAAGAAAGTACATCGGCTAGGGTCCCGAACTTCCAAAACTAAGACAGGTGTTCAAAGCAATAACAGGGAAAAATATGAGATGTGGTAATTCAATAAAAAAGAAGACAAGGGCAAAATCAAGACACTGTGGAAAAGGAAGGCAAAATTAAAAGTGAGACCCTTTGAATTGAATACCCCAGGAGAAAGAATTAGTAGCTAAGAAGTAGAAAATGCTGAAATAAACAGGGACGTAATCTCTCCCTGAGATGGTAAAATGAGTGAGAGAGACTAGCAGGTAAATTTGCCTTCCTAAATAGTTTTCCCTAAAATGGAGAGGAGTATGCAGAAGGAATGAGCACACACATTTTCCTGATTTGTAAACGAAACTGAGAAAACTGAACACCCTAATCCCATCTGATGGTTATTCATATCACTTCTTCATTTCTTTCTACAGCACAGGACATGAGTCATCTGAGGGGTAGAAAACCTAGGATGAATTGAGGAATGTTGTATGTATTTGTAAGATTAGAAGAGGGGCCATCTGGTATAGTCTTGTTTACATTTCTGAATGCCTGCTGAAAGTTGCTGAAGGTGAGCTTCCGCATGGAATGAAGGAGGTATGGAATTGCAGGGAGGATTTGTGGGTTCATTAGGTAGGGAGACTGTTTAGTAAGATAGTGAGTTCATGGTATATGAAAAGTTCTGAGGAAGGGATTAAAAAAGACAAAAATATGTCTAGATATACTACACTGCAGACCATTAAACACTGGTGGCCCTGTTCCCAGACTAGTGACCCTTGAGTCACAGGTTTTATTCATTTTGTTTTTAAAAAGATTCACTTTCTCTTTCTCTGTGTGTGTATGTGGTTACATGTGCTTAGGGATGCCTACAGACACCAGAAGATGCTTTCATAGACCTTGAAGCTGTAAGTAAAGGAAATTATGAGCCTTGAGGAACTGAACTAAGGACCTCTGAAAGAGCAGCAAATATTCTTAACTACTGAGCCATTTCTCCAACTCCTTTTCTTTTGCTTAATTTCTCACAAGACTTTGGCTCAAGCAGTTGCCAGATCCTATTCATTCAGAGTAGATATTACGGTACTAATTATTTCAGTAAAGAAACATTTAAACTTTCCTAACTCTTTTGTCCTAAAGTTGTATGGTTATACCATTTTAACTTTTCTATATAGCTTCTATTAAGATGCTAAAATACTAATGTTCCATGTAATAACATAATTTGGTAAGTGATGCTACAAGGAAAATAGAGAAAATATTTTAAAGTGTATATTAGAAAATGGAGGTCAAACAGTATTTGGATTTAAATTTCAGGAAGCGTCCAGATAGATTGAAGGTCACTTGAGATGAAAAGTTGAAGAGGAAATTTGGTAGATTTTTAGGCAATTCACTTATAAGAATACAATAGGAAACTCTGGTCATGTCAAGATAAAGTCAGACTTTGGTAGTGGTTTTGGGTTTGGCAGAGGAGAATACTGAAGAGTAGCTGGAGGGACAGAGTTGGTTGTTAGGACTTTGGAAGACATAAAATAAATAAATATGAACATTTGTTAACTTCTTTGGTGATAAGGAAATGATTCCTGTTGTTTGGGAAGCTATACTCTGGGAGTTGTGGGTATGGGCATAATTTCTCTTTGGGAGGCCACTGAGAGTAAAGAAGTATCAAGATCCAATTTTATTTTGTTGATTTTTTTTAAAATAAAAGCTGTAGGGTTGAATTATGTTCACCTTCAAGTTTATGCTCAAGGCTTTTATCAGACAAAAGTGGATGAAGCAGAGTGAGATGGTTAGCATGGGTCTTGATCCAATATGACCGGTTTTATTATGCAAAAAGGAAACTTGGGGTACTAGGAAATTAGCTCATTTGTTAAAGTGTTTGTTGTGCTAGTACGGAAATGTGAGTTTTATTCTCCCACACCCATGTAAGGGTCTGGGCCTTGGGCACGGCCCCTGCAATCCCGGTGCTGAAGCAGTAGAACAAGAACAGCTTGATGGGCAGTCAGTCTAGCCATCATGGTGAGCTCCTGGGCAGTGATAAATCTACCTGATAAGTCTACTCCTGGTGGAAAGTGCTTAAGAAACATTCATAATGTCAACCCTTGGCCTCCTTCATATGTAAGAAACAGATATAACAACAGAGAGGGAGGGAGAGAGACAGAGAGGGAGGAAAGAAGGGAGGAAGAGAGAGAGATAAGGGAGAGAAAAGGAGGGTGGAGAGAGACAATGCGGATATATACTATATACATACGATACTAGAGAGAGAGGACGATATGAAGAGAGAAAGAAAGCAGGCGTCTATTAGCCAGGTAAAGAGGCCTAGAACAATTCTGCCTTCACAGCCCTCAAAAAGAAATCCCCTCATAACTTGGTTTTGTGTGCCTTGCTTCCAGATGTGTGAGACAGTACATTTCATAACCTAGTTCCTGTCTGAGACACTGTAACAGCATCCCTCCCAAAGAAGATGCACGGGGCAAACGGTTGGCAATGGGGAGATTGGTTCTCGCCTTGGCTGCTTTTTGTTTTGCTGTTGTTTGATGTTTCAATCAGAGAAGGGTTTTTTTCTAAGAATGAAGAAATAAGGTTTACAAGAGAAAAGATACTGATAATCAGTTTTCTTCTCTCTGGGTGGCAAAAATCATGTCTTAGAGAATCAAAGTGCTGCATGGGATGGTCACTGGAAGCTCATAATTATTAAGAGATAGGGACTGGCTTCAGAGAGCTCACTCTTTTAATCAGTGTGTTCTCAGATGCCACCTCAGCAGGGCCCAGGTGACCTAAATGCTCTCCACAGTTTGCAATCATATTTAATATGCTCTGATGAAAGCTAAACTTGGATGAGTTTCCTGATACTTTGCTTTCCAGAGGCAGGATAGGGAACGGCGGTCTTTTGTGGAAACCATTCTACTCACATCTTTTCCTGAATTTACTTGCTTGCTATCTAGGGCACTTACTACATAAAGATTCGTGTTCGGTGGGAGTAAGTTTTTCATTGCACACAACACCTTGAATGGTAATACGGGAACCGATGATGCTTGAGTGAGTGCAGCACTGGAAATTTTAGTGAAACCCTGCACTGGGGACTGGATTTTTCCCATGCGCGCTAAAATATTTCTGCTGCTGGAAGACAGCAGGGGGGAGAACTGCTCTTTGAATCAGAGTCAGGTGTCCTATGATTTTTTTAATATATATAAAAATGAATCCAGTGCAGACTGAGGTGGCTTCTTTTCCGTCTGTCAGCACATTCTTTACAACCGTGCATAAACCTGATTATCACACTCAGTGTGGTACTGTGAAAATTATCCCTGCCCTCAGAATAGACTCTCTACAGCTTGGAGTGGAATTCAAATATCAGTGAAGTTAATCTAAAAAACAAGCAACTCAGTGGGGGTGGGGGAACATTTTCCTTTTGCAGAGAGCTTGCCACAAGTCCTTTATTTTATCACATGCACAAGGGTAAATATTTTCAATGAATAAAGTAGTTCCCAGTGACACACATTTGGCCTTGATGAAATTTTTCCATGGTATTCACATATATTAACCTTTGATGAAAAGACCACAGGAAGAAAAGCCATGAGATGAATATGGCATAATTTCATGGTTTTAATTTTTTTTTACATTAACCTTTGAGTTCTAAACTGTTGTAGTGCTATGTTTGGGGGTCTATTTGGATAGAGACATTACTGTCATCCTGTTCATATTTATGGGCCTGACCTTTGTATTATAGCAGCCTTCTTTGAAGCACAGTTATTTTTAATTGCTTTATGTGCCCGTGGAGACTACTCTGTGCCTGTGTCAGTTATATACAGAACCTTGGCACATATGTTTGCTCAATGAATCTTATGATGACTGGATATTTATAACCACATCTGAATACAAGAGGAGGAATTGTTGCATTTTGGTGCTCTGTATGTGTGTGTGTGTGTATGTGTGTGTGTGTGTGTGTGTGTGTGTGTGTATGTGTGTGTGTGAGAGAGAGAGAGATGTCGCTTGCGTGAAAAGGTGTTTTATTGTCAATGTTGCTATACCTTAATGAGGTGACAGGAAGAATTAAAAGTGACAGATTGTTTTGGCTTCTCTGGGGCCATCTGAGATATAGTCTCCTATCATGCGGCTCAATAAACTCAGCCTGTGTGAAGACCTAGGTGTGTGATTCATAGCTGTAGCAGGGCTACTCACAGGGATTTAATGAGAGAGAGATAGTCACAGGCTGGGTAGCAGGAGACTGAATTGCTGTTAGTTGAAGACAATAAAATGTGTCTGTCTCAAAACTGCATCTGAAATTTGCAAGGATGCCTGGATCCCTGATACCATTAATAACATTATTCTTCCATGTGTGATTGGGAGGTGGACAGAATGATTGCAAGAAAGATTCGTCTCAGCAAACAAAAGGGGCCTTCCCACCCTTTCTGCCCAAAGAAAGCCTGTCTGTGAGGTGTGTGCTCAGAATGGCTTACTAGATTATGTCAAATATGCAGTGTGATTTCCTTGGAAGTAAATACAGCATAATTTGGACTGGTCACAATGTGGCCCAGGAGTGAGAAGTCTTATCAGATCTTCTTTTCCTACCCCTGGAACTGTGAATCAGAAATTCTTGGGACAGGAAGGGAATGAAACAGAGGAATGTATATTTTAGCAAGCTTACCTGATAACTATTCTGTATAGCATGACTGTATACCTTGTCTTGATTTAAAACTGTGACTGGAAGAAATGAGAAAAGAAAAGTAATTGTACTTAGCAGAGACACAATTGGATTCACGGTAAAACCATTTAGCAAGAGCTAACAGTGAGGAGTCTTGAGGCCAATCTGTGTTCTTATACAGCCACAAATTATAATGGACCTTCAGAATGTCGCTAGACCTAAGATCCAACCCTGTTATTGATAAAATGATAACAAAAATAATATCTAACCTTGGGATTTGTGAGTCTTTAAAGAAAAGATGTATTAGATCCCACATTTTGAGCAGCAAAGTTTAAAGAAATATTAGGTATAATTAATATTAAACATGCTTTATTGTGAGATCTATCAGAAAGGAAATCACAAGTCTACAAGAGAACCAGGGCAATGGCAGCTATTCTATAATGTTTTAGATGTTCACTGTATGCTAGAGTCTGGGTTAAGCAAAGTACATCCATTCTCCCTTAACCAATTTAATTTTCAAAGTAACAATACTACATAGGTAATAAAATTATACTACCATAGGTTTTCAGTACAAATAACATAGATGTAACAAGTTAATGATTTGTTGGTGGAGGTACAGTATGCAAATTTACAATCCTGAGAACCACAATCAGGGATGTCAGTCTCAAAGGACTTTCTTAATCCTAACAAAATGGTTCTTCTAGGGGAAGAAACCAATTTTCAGTATTCTCTTGCAATGTACTTCTACCTCGCCCTTGGTCTACAACAACATGACTGCTTAACAGTAGAATGATGCCAGGGCTTATGAAAGGGTACCTCAAGACTAAGCATTAATAATAGTAACTGGTATGATCATTGGATGTGTCTCCTAGCTCATATGTTAGGAGTTAAGAATCTATTTTATTACTAAGAAATGGACCATCCAGGGGGTGATTAAGTCATTGCTGCCCTTAGGCAATGGCTAGAAGCAGCCAGCTTGGCCCTCTTTTCTACTTCCACGTCTCTCACCATGAGGGCACAACACTATCCCTTCTCGAGGCATGGCATTAAAAACACCATATTGGACGCAAAGACTGGGGCCTTACCAAATGTTTTGTACTTTGACCATGTGTTTCCCATCCCCCAAATTCTAAAAAATATATTTCTGTTTTATGTACATTATCAAGTCTCTGGTATATTGTTATAGCATCTCTATCAAAATATACGCAGCACTGAGTAGTAATCAAGGAAAAAACATGAAGAATTTTAAAAGTTAATGCAAAGGACATAGATACCACAGGAGTTTACTATGGCCTCACAGTTAAATTAGAAGTTTTAAGGACTTCTACTTGCTTGTAGGCTCCCAGCACATCTGTGTGAGTCTTTCCAGAATCTTTGACAATTTTGATGTGCCTGTTTGGACTCATCGAATACATAATCATAAAAGATCCAGAAATACCTAAATGGCCCACATCTTAGATGTCAAGAATTTCATTATTGTGATAGTTACCACTTTTGACAGCATAGGTCTTTTCTGATTTTGTTTTCACCACCAGGGGGAATAAGAATTTAGCTTTATTCAACATGACTTTGTGTTACTGAGTGAACACAGCAAAGGTAACCATGTTTTCATCACTTTTCGTGTGTGTTAGGGATTTTTTGGGGGGAATAACTTCTCTTTGTTTTTTAAGAAGACAACCCTTACATTGCTATTAAGTGGTTTCTTTGAAGACTGAATATTGGAGAACACTACAAAAAGCAAGAGAGGTGAAAGAAACAAGCAGTAGATAGGTACAATGACAGCTACTGTCCTCAGAAGAGCCATCAGGCCATGCAATGGTGTGAATACTCCAAAGTTGGGGTCAGAACTCAACACAAGAGCAGTTCTTCTTATCTGCAAATGTCAAAGGGCTTTCAAATTTCTCTCGTATCATTGTATTCTTCCACTGAAAGGGAACAGACAAAACAAAAAAGCCCTGTAAGCAGACACAGTCGCCCTAACAGACTATTAAGGAAGTGACATTTCCATCACTATCCTTTCCTCAGATTGCTTCTGCATCTGAGAAAGCATTCCTCCTAGTGAGACAAATAATAGTCATGAGATAAAAATGACTCTGAAAGGAAAGGAACACTTTTCAGTAGTCCCCAGATGTTCTAACATGGAACAAATGAATGGCATGTAGTCAGCTCATTGGTGTTGATTGAAATAATCCCCTGGAAGTCAAGGGTTACCTAACATATCAATATATATTTTTATAAGAATGTGATAGCCCAAGGTTTCCATGCTTACTCCCTTTCTCTCATTTGGTAAGTTAGATACAGTATAAGTTATCAGTGAATAAAGTGCCTAATAAAGAAGAGGGCATTTTTTATTGATTTTATTGAGCTATACATTTTTCTCTGCTCCCCTCCCTGCCTCTCCCCTCCCCTTCTACCCTCTCCTATGGTTCCCATGCTCCCAATTTACTCAGGATATCTTGTCTTTTACTACTTCCCATGTAGACTAGATCCATGTATGTCTCTCTTAGGGTCCTCATTGTTGTCTAGGTTCTCTGAGATTGTGATTTGTAGGCTGGTTTTCTTTTTTATGTTTAAAAACCACTTATGAGTGAGTACATATGGTAATTGTCTTTCTGGGTGTGTTAACTCACTCAGTATGATGCTTTCTAGCTCCATCCATTTGCCTTGTTAGAATTAATAATGAAAATCTTTGAACCAGAGAAAGGTATTCAACCATTCTTAGGTGTTCTGGATCTGATGTTAGATTACTAAAGTAATACATAGAGTAAAAGTTTGTAACGTTTAAATAAGATGAATTACCAAACAATTTCATCCTTCATTAATTTGGCTACCATACACATGAGGCTTATTAAACTCTACTGCTGTATACATGACACAGACATGTATGTTTAGGGTAGTCTAAACATCAAAGATTTTAGAATTCAGGTTCTCCATGGTCTGAAAATAAAATGTTGATCTTGTCTTCATTTCTGGCTTTCTTTAAGTAAAATTTGGAATTTGAAAGCTATAAAAAAAAGAAACACAGTAGTGCTATATAAGACCAAAAAATATGGTTTTCAGATAATACTAAAAATGTCTTGAAATGTTTTTTTAGTGACCAGCATTTTCAAATTTTAATAATTACACAGGTTTCTTGTAGACTTTCCTGGCTTAAATTTTAATAAACTCAAGCATACCACAATATTGTAGCATAGTGTATATCTTGATGTGTTTTACAGCCATATTTCAATATATGTTATCTTTGTAATTTCTCTTTATAATTATTTAAATATTGTTTATGTGTTTGTCTATAGATTTTTAGATTTGTAAAATTATCAAAGAGATATTCACCATGAAAACTAAAGAATCCATGATTTCAAAGAAGAAATATCTGAAGAAATCAGGAATGATAGTACACTGTACTGAATGTTATCACTGGAGTACAGAGGTTATCTGACATCATGGTAGAGCTCAGTCTCTTTGTATGTGTGTGTACGTGTGTGTGTGTATGTGTGTGCGTGTGTGTGTGCGTCTGTGTATGTTTGTGTGATGAGGATTTGGGGAAGGTGATCATAGTTTAAATTCTTTGTAGAATTCAAAATTAAATAACACTTTATCTGAGCCTTAGACAACAAAGGGAGGATTAACCATGCCAAAAATAGATGTCTGAGTAAAAGGAAAGGAAAATCTGAGGGATGATGAGGGGTATCATACAATTTATGGGCAAGTACACATGTTTGAGAATGGTGAGATGCCTATGAGACTGTGTGATTGGTCCAAGGCATATTTGGAATAATATAAGCGATGAGGACAAGAAGTTGTTTTAACATCAGATGAGGAATAATTTTGCCTTGCTGAAGAGATTGAGCCTTATTTTCCATGTGATGTGAAGTCACGAGGATGTTTTTAACAGGGTACTCCCATAAGAATTATACTTTAGAAATATTATCCCAGCTACATTGTGAAGGATGGATTATTTGAGGGGATAGTAATTGTAGGTGTAGTAGGAAGCAGTCAGGAATGAAGGGAACAAGTTGTGAGTGCATAGGTATAATGCAAGTAAGAAATGATGAGCCACTGAACCACAACAGTAGTGAGGTGTGAAATTGCTCGGAAAATATAAAATACAACTGTGGAGTTGATAGCAGAAAAGACTAAAAGGAAGGAAGAAGAAATAGGAAGGATGAGAGCCAGGAAGGGAAGAAAAGAGAAACAGAACAAAGAATATAAAAGCAAGGGAGGAAGACAGGAATTATTGTCTTTGGCTAAGTAGACATTTGAAGGCAAAGTGTTTCATTAAACACAATCACCACTGTTAGTCTGCCCTGGAGGTGTGATAGAATTGCAGGTACCCTAGGTCTGAGCCAATCAGCCAGATGGCTGCTGATTGGTTCTAACGAAAACTAATCAGAACCTTTATTCAGTGTTTCAATTGATGCACAAATAGCCACAGCCAAGGTGAACTCAGCGAAAGAAGCTATAATCCAGTGCCCAACCCCCCAAAAGGTGGTAGGGAAGATAGCATCATTCCTTCATGGCTGTCAGCAGCAGCCAGGATTGTTTTCATGTTCACATAGACTGTACACACAAGCTCACATGAATGCACACATAAGCTCATGCACATGTACACACACATGCTTTCATGCACCATGCACATTACTAGAGGTTTGTAATTAATAAGCATAAGCTGGTTTTCATATTGGATTAAACATGAAATAGTAACGGAAACACATCCAAGTCAACCGTTTGACCAAGAACAAGTAAATCAATAAACTTCTGCTTTAATATGCAAAAATCAGATTTCAATGAAAAAAATAGCAAAAGAAATCAGTCAAAATCATATCTGAGAATGGAAGCAAGGTAGTCCAATTCCTTTTTTTAAGTTCAAATACCAGTTTTTCTTACTTCCCACTTTTTATACTAATTATTGGTATAAAGAAAGAGTTTCCTATTAAATGTCACTATTCTATTTCTAGGAATTACTGGAAACTGCTCTTGTCTGTGACTCCCTTCTAACAAGTGAAGATCTATGTTGATATTACTGAATTAAAGAATTGAATAATCCTCCAGAGAGAGAATTTTATTTTAGAAAAATATCAGAAGTCAATGATAGTAACAGGGGAAACCCCACACAATAGATATGATTGCACACATGCATGTCATTCTATTAATTTAAGCAACTCTTCCCATTTCACTCAAAACACTCTTCACAGTCCCCAGTTGATCATACTGAAACCCACTTTCAAATATGTTAGCATTGTAGAAGTTTTTATTATATTTTAAATTTTGTGCAGGTGTCTATGTGGATGTACTTATATGAGTGCTAATGTCCACAGATGCCATAGGCATAGCATCTGCGGAGAGCCAGAGATACAAATGGTTGTGAGCCACCCAACAGGGTTGTTGTGAACCGAGATCCAGTCCTCTGCAACAGCATTACAACGCTTAGATGCTGAGCCATTTCTCTACCCCCCAATAGATTACCTTTTATGAATAGGAAAGGGAAGGAGCTCATGCCCAATAAAACAGGAAAAGAAAAAGAAATGAGTACATGAGTACTATAAAATTTTATCTGACAAAACTAAACTTAAAATAAGATGTCAAATTACATAAAGAACTGTTTGGGGATAAAATGTCTATGAAGTAAGTAGATTCTCCCTAAATCCATACTTTAAACAAGTTTGATGGTGTTTTACAAACCTACTACCTTTTTCTTCCCAAGGCTTACATTATATAAAACATACCAAGGTTCTATACATAAACCTCTTTCCATTTTGAGCAATTGGGCTCCTGTGACATCTGCCCACCCAAAATAAAGGCGTGTTCTGATTTTGTAGTTTTTATACAGCCCAAAGCATCTCTCACAGTTTCCCAAAGCTTTTCAATGATACTTCATCCAGTTCAGCCTCTTGAAGGTGAGTGTGTAATTAATGAGGTGGTAGCCATTCCCTCGAGTTAGTTTTCATCTAAATAAAGGTGCCCGATCCTTATCTCTACCTTTTGTTCTCATCATTGCCTTGAATATACCGAGTTTCCTGTTGGTACAGGGACCCATCGATTTGCTGACTAATCTTTTTATCTGATCATTATAGATTGTAACTCTCAGTCTATAACCTTTAAACACACTGCTATTGTGGTTAAATAAAACACAATACAAAATAATTAACATCTTCCCATATCGACATTTCTCTTCCAGGCAAAAGCAAGAAGACTTAGATGTGACAAGTGAACAAGTAGTATTTTTAGCGAAAAGAATAAATAGAAGATGAATATACAATCTTTAGTTCCTTAATATAAATGACTCCAGATGAACCAGTATATAGCCTTGGGGAAATCAACTGCTTCTTCAATTGGATTGTTTCTGTCATTGTATGGACACAGTCTTGTTTGATGTGCTCCTACCATTTGTCTTGTATGGAGTCTTTTATCTAAATCCAAAGCAATGCAGTCATCAGGGCTGAGATTCAATAATGGCTCGGCAGGAGCTGTCATCCACAGTTTGCTATTCATCTTGTAAAAGGCTTTGAGTTTTCAAAGTACCAACTAAGGTTGGCATTTCAATGCCACGGTCAGATCACTTAAAGTTCTTTTGTGTTCACAAGAAAAAGAAGTGAAATTGAGAAGGGGGGATTAAATGGCCAACCTACTACTCTACCTGACTTCATAAAGGTAACTCCAAGGCACCCAAGGGAAAAGGACATTAGTTGACCTAACCCCTTCTGTAATGGGACATTGATGTGAATCGTAAATGCTTCCACAGGCATTTATTTCACACTGAGTTCCATCGCTTTAATTAAGAGGCAGCAAATTTTGGAGATTGAACAAAAAGGGGAAATCTTTTAAAAGGGATGATGACAAAGAGAATTCCTTGGAACATTATACCTATCAAAGCATTTAGTAAGACAAACATTTTTTATGGATAAATAAACTGAACACAAAGGTCTGAACATAGCCTCAAGTGCTAGATGTGGCTATTGTTCTTTTCATGGGAACAGACCCAACTGGCACTATAACATTAGACCTGCTTGTTGGGTTTTGTTGCTGGCATCTTGCCTGCTTGCTGTTCATTGCAAACTCAATTTCCTAGTTCTTCTGTGACCATATATGTATATGTCATGATGAATTTGCACAAGAAATTCTGTGTTAAAAATTCTTGGGGCCATGGGATAAATTAAGCTGAAAACATGAGTAAGACTCGCAAGATTCAAACACAGTATCTTTTTATATTGTTCATAGCACCTGAGCACAGGAAAGGGTAGAGTCACTAACTGAAGGGAAAGTCACTCTGCTGCTGCCTTCATTGTCCCTACCTTCACCTTGCTTTGTCCTCAACTTGTAGTTTTGGAATGAGATTGATGGGCAGAGCTAAAACAAGACCGAAAGAACTCCAAGTTGCAATGAAGATAGAGAGACAGATTAACTGTATAATCTTGAGATTCAGTTTTCATATCTGTGATGAAGGATTTCAAAGATTTTAAAGATATTTTTCTTCCAAAACACATTATGATTCTGTTGAATGCAATATATGATAACTCTACTTTCTACTTAGATATATATTCATCTTTTCACTCATAGTTCCTCAAGATATAAAAAGTACACATTGAATTTCCTTCTACTGGTTAAGTCTGTGTTAGTGGCTCAGATTAAAATAGGTTACATAAGAATATTTTGTTGGGGCTGGAGACAGGGCTCAGTGGTTAAGAGCACTGACTGCTCTTCCAGAGGACCCGGGTTCAATTCCCAGCACCCACATGACAGCTCACAACTGTCTGAAGATCTAGTTGCAGGGGATCTAACACCTTCACATCAATGCACATAAAATAAAGTTAAATATAAAAAACACAAAATCAAAGGAATAAACCTAATTTTAAAAAACAAAGAGTATTTTGTTTCTGAATACATAAAATGTATCATAGTATGAGAAACATTTGTAAAGGATGATAACGGGTCTAAATGTGGAATTGTGACAAATATTAAAATTGCAAGAACACATTGTGAAATGTGTTAATGCTTGAGGGAAAAGCTGCTCTGAGGAGTTGCAAACCAAATTGATGTCTGAAGGCTAATAAAATGCCAACAATGTCATGAACGTCATGACCCCTATTCTGAAGAATAAAGAATCATTGATGATTTTAAACACAACATAGTGTAATCAGATCTTTTTTCTATCTCTAGCTTTAAGATAGATTGTTCTGTCAAAAGTAAAGAGGAGAGTTGAAGGATAGGAAAAGTAGAGGCGAAATTAGCATGCTTCCTGAGAGATGTGAGGTAGAAGTAATTTGCAGCAGGACTGCTGGGGGGTACGGTACTGCTCAATCCTAAAATATCAAGACTTGTAGCATGACTCATGGAAACTTGTGTGATGCCCCAAGTCCAGACGTTGGGGCTGGGCCCTAAATGAGGAAACATCATTTCATCCCACTGAGAGAAATTTGGAGAAATATCTGTCAATTCACAAACACTAGTTTAAAGAAAACAAGTTATCTTTACAAAAAACGAAAACAAAACACGAACCTTCCATCATTTCCCTTCTCATACATTACTTAATAATGGTTGCTTAGAAGGCACATTCTAATATCTGTGGCACTAACTAAACATACCCATGCATTCTAAAACAAATTATGACAATAGTTGGACCAAAATAACAGACCATAAAACTATGCAGTTCTTTGTATAGTACATAATCTGATACATGTCATTATGTGAGCATGCTTCTCAGAAAGGTCACAGTGAGTTGAGAATTCTGATTGATCATTCTTAAAGGTAACTGACATATTACTATAAAAGAAAGAGTATAAAAGCAGTCTCTTGTTTTCAGAAAGTAACTTCTGGATGTCTTTCAGGTCTACAGTGAAAGCCAAGAAGGCAGTTTATTTTGGATTGAAACATCCTCTCCTATTTTCTTAAAATTCTTACCAATTCAGACACTTTGCTTTGCCAGTGAATTCCCAGTATTCTTACACTCCACTGCCTACTATACTGTCATCCTGCTGAATTTTTGCCCATCTTATAATAATTCATTTACCCTCTATGTCCTTTATTTTTTTATTTTGTATTTTCCATTCAAATATTGGCTCTTCCTCCCCTTCTCCCACTCCCCTCCCGCTCCACTACAAACCCTTCTCTCTCCCCCTCCATCCTTAAGAGAGGGCAGGGTATCCTGACCTGTGGGAAGTCCAAGGCCCTCCCCCCTCAATCCCGGCCTAGAAAAGTGTGCATCCAAGTAAACTAGGGTCCCAAAAAGCCAATACATGCAGAAGAGACAGGTTCCAGTGCTATTATCGATGGCTTCACAGTCCTTCCCCAATGGCAGACACATTTAGAGAGTTCCCTTTGATCACATGCTCTTTCAATCCCCATCCAGCTGGATTTGGTGAGCTCCCATTAGATCAGGCGCACTGTCTCAGTGGGTGGACCAACCCCTCACGGTCCTGACTTCCTTACTAATCTTCTCCCTCCTTCTGCTCTTCAACTGCACCTTGGGAGCTCAGTCCATTGCTCTGATGTGGCTGTGGGTCTCTGTCTCTATCTCCATCCATCGGACAAAATTTCTATGGTGATATTCAAGATATTCATCAGTGTGACTATGGGACAAGGTCAGTTCAGGCACCCTCTCCTCTGCTGCCCAAGGACCTAGCTGGGTTATTTAGGATTTTAATGTCTAGTGTCTTGAGTTCTTTATATATTTTGGAGACCAGACCTTTGTCTGATGTGGGGTTGGTGAAGATCTTCTCCAATTCAGTAGGATGCCTTTTTGTCTTAATGACTGTGTCCTTTGATTTACGGAAGCTTCTCAGTTTCAGGAGGTCCCATTTATTCATTGTTGCTCTTATTGTCTGTGCCACTGGGGTTATACATAGGAAGTGGTCTCCTGTGCCCTTGTATTGCAGGCTACTTCCTCCTTTTTCTTCTCTCAGGTTCAGTGTGGTCAGATTTATATTGAGGTCCATTTGGACTTGAGTTTTGTGCATGGTGATAGGTATGGATCTATTTTCATTCTTCTACAGGTTTTCATCCAGTTATGCCAGCACCATTTGTTGAGGATGCTTTCTTTCTTCCATTGTATAATTTTAGCTTCTTTGTCAAATATGATGTGTTCATAGGTTTGTCGGTTAATATCTGGGTCTTCAATTCGATTTCATTGATCAACATCTCTGTTTTTATGCCAATACAAAGCCGTATTCAATACTGTAGCTCTCTAATAGAGTTTGAAGTCAGGGATGATAATGCCTCCAGAAGTGTTTTTATTTTATAGCATTGTTTTGGCTATCCTTGGTTTTTTGTTTTTCCATATAAAGTTGATTATTGTTCTCTCAAGGTCTGTGAAGAATTTTGTTGGGATTTTGATGGGGATTGCATTGAATCTATAGATTGCTTTTGGTAGAATTGCCATTTTTACTATGTTGATCCTACCAATCAAAGAGCATGGGAGATCCTTCCATTTTCTGGTATCCTCTTCAATTTCTTTCTTCAAAGACTTAAAGTTCTTGTCAAATAGATCTTTCACTTCCTTGGTTAGTGTTATCCCAAGATACTTTATGCTATTTGTGGCTATTGTGAAAGGTGATGTTTCTCCGATTTCCCTGTCTGCTTCTTTATTCTTTGTGTATAGGAGGGCTACCGATTTTTTGGAGTTGACCTTGTATCCTGCCACATTACTGAAGGTATTTATTAGCTGTAGGAGTTCTTTGGTAAAGTTTTTGGGGTCGCATATGTACACTATCATATCATCTGCAAATATTGAAAATTTGACTTCTTCCTTTCCAATTCAAATCCCCTTGATCTTATGTTGTCTTATTTCTATTGCTAGAACTTCAAGCACTATATTAAAGAGGTATGGAGAGAGTGAACAGCCTTGTCTTGTTCCTGATTTTGGTGAAAAGGCTTCAAGTTTCTCTCCATTTAATTTGATGTTAGCTGTCGGCTTGCTGCATATTGCTTTTATTATATTTAGGTATGAACCTTGTATCCCTAATCTCTCCAATACCCTTATCATAAAGGGGTGCTTAATTTTGTCAAATGCTTTTTCAGCATCTAATGAAATGATCATATTTTTTTTCTTTCAATTTATTTATGTGATGGATTACATTGATAAATTTTCGTATATTGAACCAACCCTGCATCTCTGGGATGAAGCCTACTTGATCATAATGGATAATTTTTTGATGTGTTCCTGGATTTGGTTTGCCAGCATTTTATTGAGAATTTTTGCGTCAATGTTCATGAGTGAGATTGGTCTATAATTCTCTTTCTTGGTTGAGTCTTTGTGTGGTTTTGGTATCAGAGTAATTCTAGCTTCATAAAAATAGTTTGGCAATGACTCTTCTGTTTCTATTTTGTGAAACACATTTAGGAATATAGGTATTACCTCTTCTTGGAAGTTCTGGTAGAATTCTGCATTAAAACCATCTGGTCCTGGGCTTTTTTTTGGTAGGGAGGTTTTTAATGACAGCTTATATTTCCTTGTGACTTATAGGTCTATTTAAGTTGCTCACCTGGTCTTGATTTAATTTGGGTATATGGTACTTATCTAAAAAAATGTTCATTTCTTTTACATTTTCCAATTTTGTGGCATACAAGCTTTTGTAGTAAGATCTAATGATTCTCTGAATTTCCTCTGTGTCTGTGGTTATGTCCCCCTTTTCATTTCTGATATTGTGAATTTGTGTGTTCTCTCTCTGCCTTTTTATTAGTTTGGATAGGGGTTTGTCAATCTTGTTGATTTTCTCAAAGAACCAGCTCGTTTCATTGATTCTTTGGATTGTTTTCTGTGTTTCTATTTTGTTGATTTCAGCCCTCAGTTTGATTATTTCCAGTTTTCTACTCCTCCTAGGTGAGTCTGCTTCTTTTTTTCTAGAGCTTTCAGGTGTGCTGTTAAGTCACTAATGTGAGCTTTCTCCGTTTTCTTTATGGGGGCACTTAGTGCTATGAACTTTCCTCTTAGCACTGCTTTCATAGTGTCCCATAGGTTTTGGTATGTTGTGTCTTTATTTTCGTTGAATTCAAGGAAGAATTTAATTTCTTTCTTTATTTCTTCCTTGACCCAGGGGTGGTTCAGTAGCTGACTGTTCAGTTTCCGTGAGTTTGTAGGCTTTCTGGGCGTAGAATTGTTGTTGAATTCTAACTTTAGTCCATGGTGATCCGATAGTACACAGGTGGATACTATAATCTTTTTGTATCTGTGGATGTCTGCTTTGTTACCAGTTATGTGATCAATTTTCGAGGAGGTTCCATGAGATGCTGAGAAGAAGGTATATTCTTTTCTGTTTGGGTGGAATGTTCTATAGATGTCTGTTAAGTCCATTTGATTCATTACATCTGTTAGTTCTCTGATTTCTCTGGTTGACCTGTCCATTGTTGAGAGAGGAGTGGTGAAATCTCCTACTATTAGAATGTGGGGTTTGATGTGCTTTGAGATCTAATAATGTTTCTTTTACATATGTGGGTGCTTTTATATTAGGGCATAGATATTCATGATTGAGACTCCTGATGAATTATTCCTATTATGAGTATAAAGTGTCCTTCTCCATCTCTTCTGGTTGATTTTAGTTTGAAATCAATTTTGTTAGATATTAGTATAGCCACACCTGCTTGTTTCTTAGGTCCATTTCATTAGAAAACCTTTTCCTAACCCTTTAATCTGAGGAAGTGTCTCTCTTTGAGGTTGAGATATGTTTCTTGTAAACAGCAGAATGTTGGATCCTGTTTTCGTATAGACTCTCTTAATCTGTGCCTTTTTATAGGTGAATTGAGTCCATTAATATTAATTGATTAATTAACAGTGGTTGTTAACTCCGGTTATTTTTTTTTTGGTGGTAGTGTTTGTGTGTTTCCTTTCTTTGAGTTGTGCTGGTGGAGGGTTGTCAGATGCCTGTGTTATTATGGGTGTTGTTGGCTTCCTTGGTTTGTGGTTTTCCTTCTAGTACTTTCTGTAAGGCTGGGTTTGTGGCTACGTATTGTTTAAATCTGTTTTTGTCCTGGAATATCTTGTTTTCTCCATAGATGATGAATGAAAGCTTTGCTGGGTATAGTAGTCTGTGTCTGCAGCACATCTATCCAAGACCTTCTGGCTTTCATGGTTTCCATTGAAAAGTCAGGTGTAATTCTGATAGGTTTACCTTTATATGTTACTTGTCCTTTTTCCTTTGCAGCTCTTCATATTCTTTCTTTATTCTGTATGTTTTGTGTTTTGATTATTATATGGTGAGGGGATTTTTTTTGATCCAGTCTATTTGGTGTTCTGTATGCTTCTTGTACCTTCATAGGAATATCCTTCTTTAGATTGTGAAAGTTTTCTTCTATAATTTGTTGAATATATTTTCTGGGCCTTTGAGCTGTAATTATTCTCCTTCTTCTACCCATATTTTTCTCAGGTTTGGTCTTTTCATGGTGTCCCAGATTTCCTGGATGTTTTGTGTTAAGAATTTGTTGGATCTGTTGTTTTCTTTAATCAATGAGTTTATTTCCTCTATAGCATCTTTAGCATCTGAGATTCTTTCTTCTATCTCTTGTATTCTGTTGGTTATACTTGTCTCTGTAGTTCCTGTTCATTTACCCAGATTTTCCATCTCCAGCCTTCCCTTGGTTTGTGTTTTCTTCATTACCTCCATTTCATTTTTCAATTCTTGAACTGTTTCCATTACCTGTTTGATTGCTTTTTCTTGGTTTTCTTGGGTATCTTTGAGAGTTTTATTCATTTCTTCTACCTTTTTGTTTGTCTTCTCCATTTCTTTAAAGGGGTTTTTCACATCCTGTTTAAGGGCCTCTATTATTTTCATAACGTTACATTTAAAGTCGATTTCTTCTACTTTTTCGGAATAGGGTGTTCAAGTCTTCTTGTTGCTTGTTCACTGGATTCTGTTGTTGTAAGGATGCTTTTCATGTTGTTGGAGGAATTCTTGCATTGGCGCCTGTCCATCTCTTCCTTCAAATGCAGCCAGGAGAGTCTTGGCGTCTTGATCCAATCTTTGCTGTGACTGACTATGTATTTGGGGAATTTTCTTGGTCTGCCCTCTCTTAGGGCTCTTTGGCACTGGAGCCGGTTGTGCTGGTGGATCTAAGGACCCCAATGATGGAAAGGAGTGCCCTCTGGCTGGATTTCCTCAGTGCAGGAACAGGATCTGTTCCTGGGCCAAGGACCTCACAGACAATAGGGCAGGCTTGGGGGAGGCAGGGTCTTGTGGAACAAAGAAGCCTCTGCAGCAGGAGCTGGAGGTGCCCTGCACTCCTTTCTGGGCACCTTCCGGCCTGGGAGGCACACACTCACCCCTCTGAATCTATCTCCTCAGCACCGGAACAGGGAATTCTGGTGGTCCAAGGACCCTACAGAGGAAAGGGCGAACTTGGTGGCGGGGAGGGGGGGGCAGGGTCATGTGGGACAAAGAAGTCCCTGCAGCAGGAGCTGGAGGTGCCCTGCACTCCCTTCAGGGGAACTTCCAGCCTGGCGGGCACACACTCTGAATTGATCTCCTCAGACCCTCTGTGTCCTTTAAGGCTTCATCCAAATTTTTCATCCTCAAGGAAGATATTCTATTGTTTCTCTGGTCTGTTAAAAATTTGTCTGTCAATATGGATGGAGCTACCGTCATGGAAGGCAGAGGAAACCTGTTGTGCTGGACAGTTTCATGTCAACTCGACACAAGCTAAGGTCATCTTAGATAAGAGAACCTCAACTGATAAAATGCCCCCATAAGATCTAGCTGTAGGCAAAAAAAAAAAAAGCAAATGAGGAGCTTTCTTTATTAGTGACAGATGTGGGGGTGCACAGACCATTATAGATGGGACCACCTCTGGGCTGGTGGTTCTGGTTCCTATAAGAAAGCAAATTGGACAAGCCATAGGGAGTGACCCAATAATCCCCCATGGCCTCTGCACAAGCTCTTGCCTCAGACATGATCTTTAAGTTCTGTCATGATTTCCCTCAATAGATTGTCTAAGGATATGCATCAGAACATGGTCAGGAGAATGATGGATGATGAACAATGTTTTGGGGAGACTGTGAGAGAAGTTCCAGGGACAAGGCAGACTGCCTTTTCATCTCAGGCATTTTGTTCCCTGGACTGTGCTTGGGTATTATTTCACACTTCCTCTGATAAATGTTTGCATTCAACTTATAAGACATGCATATTCTTGCATGTTGGAACATAGCTATAGAACCCAGTCTCTTGAAATGGCATTCTGAATAATGTCCTTACTGTTTTCTGAATCTGTATGTGGCCTTCTGCCTTGCTTTTGTTCTTGCTCAGATATAATTTGTAGTACATGTCAGGAAATTGTGTTTAAATTGGTCTGTCTGGGAAAGGGCTTCTCAGTTAATACTTAGTAGGTGTGTATTCTTGGTTTTTTTATACGTTATTTTCTTATTATTTCTTTATAAACTTTGTTGATTTATAAACAAAAAACAAAACAAAACAAATCAAAAAACAAAAAAGTAAAAATTTGTCTGTAACTTTATACTTCTATTTCTAAATATCCAATTTTATTGAATACAGCCATGTTAATATTTATTACCAGATACTAAATTATTTCAGTGTATGAACTATATTATATATAAAGAGTATACATGTGCATATATCTTAGAGAAATGAACACACATATATGTATGTAAATTTTCATGAGTACATGCTAATATCATTTGAAAAAAGATTATATGAAAAGATAGATATCAGACAATACATACTAAAGAATATGATAATAGATGACAGACAGCACGGTTTTTTTTAAGGGCCTAAATCTATTTGGTGGCACATACATTTAATCCCACTTTTGAGAGTCAAGAGGATCTGGGTGAGTTCTAGGCCAGCCTGATCTACACAATGATCTCCAAGACAGCCACTGCTATATATAGGGAGAGATATCCTATCTCAAAATGGAGGGCAGAGCGGCTATTAAAGATTGCTTCAAATCTTTTAGAAAGAGGCCAAAATCATAACATATAGTTCTCATGAATAAAATTCTCAAAAATAATTTAAAATTTTGCCAAACTACTTGAAAGAAACTCAAATATGTAGAAAATGAGAATCTTACTGTATTTCAAAATGATTATTCTTGATTCAACTCATTTTTGTTTGAATTTAGTTTAGCAAAAACTAAACGAGGAAAGGATTCCAGAAAAGAAAAAATATTTATCTTTAATTTTTAAAAAAATTGAGTGAATTATTTCAACAAGGAGGCAAAGACATGGTGATAATATTGTGAAAGAAATTGGTTGATTTGCGTTAATTTTTCTACACTGTGTCAAAGCTGAAGGACTCCCTCTTTTTAAAGATTCCTATTATTAAGAAGTAATTAGATGATCAATGAGGCAAAGTAGGGAAAAAATTAAAATATGTGCCCAAATATTTTCAAGTTAAGCAGTAAATTCATAGATATATGAATTGAGCCTTTGCAATAATTAAGGTATTAGATAATTATGATAATACTTTATAAGATTAATAGGTGCTAATGAAACGGTAGAGGCAGATTCACTTTGCTTTCTCAGGCCCATCAAAGTTGTTTACATGGCATTCTTCAGATATTCTTTTTTTTATTTTTCCATTAATACATTTACACTTCCTTCCCTTCTCCCATTCTCCTCCCGCTCCCCCACTAAACCTCCTCTCTCCACGTCCATCCTTAAGAGAGGGCAGGATACCCTGCCCTATGGGAAGTCCAAGGCGCTCCCCCCACCATCCTGGCCTAGGAAGGTGTGCATCCAAGTAAACTAGGGTCCCAAAAAGCCAATACATGCAGAAGAGACAGGTCCCAGTGCCATTATCGATGGCTCCTCAGTCCGTCTCCATTGGCAGCCACATTCAGAGAGTCCGTTTGATCACATGCTCATTCAGACCAGGTCCAGCTGGATTTGTTGAACTCCCATTAGATTAAGCACACTGTCTCAGTGGGTGGACCAACCCCTCATGGTCCTGACTTCCTTACTCATCTTCTCCCTCCTTCTGCTCTTCAACTGGACCTTGGGAGCTCAGTCCATTGCTCTGATGTGGGTCTCTGTCTCTATCTCCATCCATCGGATGAAATTTCTATGTTGATATTCAAGATACTCATCAGTGTGACTATGGGACAAGGTCAATTCAGGCACCCTCTCCTCTGCTGCCCAAGGACCTAGCTGGGGACATCCCCATGGAAACCTGGGATCCCCTCTAGAGCCAAATATCTTGCCAAACCTAAAATGGCTTGATTAACGTAGATATCTTCTTCCCTGCTCCAATATCCGCCCGTCCTCCATCCCCACCCTCCCACTCCCCCAAGCTCTCCCCAGTCCTTCCATTCTCCCTTCTCCTTCCCCATCTCCCCTACCCCTACCCCCACTCCCGTGCTCCCAACTTTTGCCCGGCGATCTTGTTTGCTGCCAATTTCCAGGAGGATCTATATATGTTTTTCTTTGGGTTCACCTTGCTATTTGGCTTTTCTAGGCTTGTGAACTATAGGCTTAATGTCCTTTATTTATGGCTAGAGTCCACTAATGAGTGAGTACATACCATATTCATCTTTTGGGGTCTGACTTATCTCACTAAGGATAGTGTTTTCTATTTCCATCTATTTGCATGCAAAATTCAAGACGTCATTGTTTTTTTTTTTTTTTAACCACTTAGTACTATTCTAATGTGTATATATTCGACACTTTCTTTATCCATTCTTCCATGGAGGGGCAACTAGGTTATTTGCAGGTTCTGGCTATTACAAATAATGCTGTTATGAACATAGTTGAACAAATGCTTTTGTAGTATGATTGGGCATCTCTTGGGTATATTCCCAAGAGTGGTACTGCTGGATCCTGAGGTAGGTTGATTCTCAATTTCCTGAGAAACCGCCACACTGATTTCCAAAGTGGTTGGACCAGTTTGCATTCCCACCAGCAATGGATGAGTGTTCCCCTTTCTCCACATCCTCTCCAGCATAGGCTATCATTGGTGTTTTTGATTTTAGCCATTCTGACAGGTGTAAGATGGTATCTCAAAGTTGTTTTGATTTGCATTTCCCTGATTGCTAAGGAAGTTGAACATGAACTTAAGGATCTTTTGGCCTTTTGAATTTCTTATGTTGAGAATTCTCTGTTCAGATCATTACCCCATTTTTTAATTGGGGTATTTAGGATTTTAATGTCTAGTGTCTTGAGTTCTTTATATATTTTGGAGATCAGACCTTTGTCTGATATGGGGTTGGTGAAGATCTTCTCCCATTCAGTAGGATGCCTTTTTGTCTTAATGACTGTGTCCTTTGATTTACAGAAGCTTCTCAGTTTCAGGAGGTCCCATTTATTCATTGTTGCTCTTATTGTCTGTGCCACTGGGGTTATACATAGGAAGTGGTCTCCTGTTCCCATGTATTGCAGGCTACTTCCCACTTTTTCTTCTCTCAGGTTCAGTGTGATCAGTTTTATATTGAGGTCTTTAATCCATTTGGACTTGATTTTTGTGCATGGTGATAGATAAGGATCTATTTTCATTTTCCTACAGGTTGACATCCAGTTATTCTAAGGTAAAGAAGAGTACTGGGCCTCAAAATTATCATTGGGTGTTTAGAAATGACTGTGAAGTTTGAATAAAACATGGAAGGATGGGTGTGTCTACAAAGCCTGCAAACTTACTTTGGATTCTGGTACCCTGTGTGATCCTGTTTATATATATTTCCTATTTCATATGGCCCAGATCAGCCTGGCATCAAACTCATTGGGTTCCTTTCTGGATTTTAAGCACAAAGAACCCAAGTACATGTATGCTCTGATTTCAAGACACTTGGAGTGTTCAGTTTTATTTTTTTAATTGATAATTGTATAACTGACTATTGTCATTCATAATTTCATAGTTGAACTGAAATATTTCATTCATACATGAGTCCTGTCTGACCACTCAATCTGATGGAAAGTCTTTTTCCATCAATCTCAATCGCTAACAAGAAGACAAGTATATGCATGTTTCATATGTGTGATTATCAAGAATTCCCATATATACTCAGTGGAAAGATTCATGTACATTGCACATTAGGGCTTAATATATCATTCACATCTTTAATATCTCTGCTGTGGCCCATCTATCAACATTGTAGCAGTTAGTCTCTATGAGGTCTTCCAAAGTTCATATACCATCATTAGTTCTTGCTAATGAGATAATGTCATGTTCGTCTTTTACAGTCCATATTAGGTCTTCTCTCTTCACTTGAGGTAAAGGTATAGCAGCCCCCTCTTGTCCTAGGTGATTGCATAAGGCTTATCATGGTCCACAGAAGACAGCACATTTTTGCTCCACCATTCTCCTGTTCCTTGTTCTTCCCAGTGAGAGAGGGCATGAGGGTTCACTGATGGCATCAATTCTGTCTGTGGGTCACATCTCCCTTCACTATGTGCCAATCTGTCTTGCTCAAATTCCTTATTTAAAAATTTAGTATGCTAAAAATGTTTTCCTCAGGAAAAGTTAATCTTCCTAAACCCCACTTTTTAAACCCAAGAAACAAGAGAAAAAGTAGTGTGTTAGGGAATCAGAATGTGAATGAAAGAAAGAAAAGAACAATTTCAAAAACAAACTTATCAACTCAAAGCATTAGTCATTTCCTCTTGACCACCTTTTAATTAGGACCATGTTGAACTCTGAAGATTAGCAAAGGTTATACAATCTTATTTCTACATAGACAGCAACTATCAATATAAATTATATAAGAAATTAAAGATGAGGAACTTTTAATGGATAAAATAATTTAAGTATATTTGTTGTTATGTATTAAGTAATAACACAGTCACATTCAATTAATCTTCTGGAAAATTCCATAATCCACTACTGGGAAAATAACAGTGAAAAGAGTAAATAATTAACATCACTATGAAAATAGTGTTGACTACTTCTTCAAGTAGTCCTAGGAGCTCACAGATGAGTCTGGACAGTGTTTTGAGAACTCAATATTAAGAATCATGCATGTATTTTTTGACAAGTTTTACTGTATTTTATAGGGTCTTGGAAATACATATTTATACTATCCTTGCTGGTAATGTGTCACTCAAACAGATGTATACATATATGAAGCTTTATAGAATTCTCCTTTTATAAAATCAAACTGGTAAAAACAAAACAAAGTAAACTTTCTAATGTTAAACAATTTCACGTATGTAACTAAATCCATTGTCATCCCTGTTACCCTTTATTGATTGGATCCAATGATAAATAATAAATATAACAGCTTTATGCCTTGAAACTGACATAGAATCTATGACTATTGACAGATTTTAAAATGCAATATGGATGCATTCATTTATTTTCTCTGTGAGGGGACAGTCTGCCTAAATTTGCAACACAAAATGTACTTTAAATAAGAATTCTGCCCAGGAGCACTTCGAGTTTAATGTACCAGCCCAGCCTCACCCAGAACTTCAGAAAGGCAGGCCTACTCTGCTTTACCTGGCAGGACAGTGATGTAGACAGTATTAGAGAGTGCTTAAAAACTATTCCCCAAGAATTCCTGCATTCTAGACTTTTAGCTATAAACTTCTTACTGAAGGAATGAATGTCTATCCCCAAGGAAGGGTCAGAGCGTAAAAGAACAGCCTAGCTCCATATGTAAATTTCAAAGTATTTCTATTGTTTTCTTAATTTAATTCAGAAGAAAAATTTGGACAACAAAGAAATCACCAATGAAGAAACAAGTATTGTTATTCACCAAATAATTTTTAACTTAATATTTTTAGTCCCTTAAGTGCTTTCAATGCAATTACTGTAAAGGTCAACAAACATGGAAGTTTACAACATCTTTTCTGCTCTTAGAAGTACTATGTATTCTTTATGGAAAAGAACATTAAAGTAGAAAATACATAAAGAAATACATATTTGAAATTTACAGATGTATCTGGACCTGGTGGTTATTACTTGAAAAATTGAGCAGTTGGATCACTGGAAGATGGGGGCCAGCCAAGGT
The DNA here is from genome assembly GCA_004026605.1 of Ondatra zibethicus. NCBI lineage: Eukaryota > Metazoa > Chordata > Mammalia > Rodentia > Cricetidae > Ondatra > Ondatra zibethicus. The sequence goes on along the minus strand of PVIU01005334.1, from coordinate 21,455 downwards.
AGCCAGGGAGAGCCTATCATGAAAAATACAAAATGTCCAAACTTTACAATTTGTAGATCAAAAGATAGAAGTTATAATTTATTTAAAATATTGAATTAAATTAAATTATTAACATACTCTAAAATATCTCTTCTTGGTTCTATCTCATTTTGTATTTAACATGAGCATTCTGATTTTATTTTAAATTATGTCATGATTTCTTTCTTAAGTTTAGGTTAGTTATTTATGGTTTTCTTCAAATACATTAAATGATTTTTAGGTATTCTTGCTTATTTTTATCATGCTATCAATTATTGTTATACATGCTTTTTAAGCATTTAGAATTTATATTCTCTGTCCAATGAATAAATCAGAGAAAATTCTTGAGAATTTTGTCTTGGTGTATAGTGAATGCTGTCTCTTATTTCAAGTATACTGTCTTACGGATTTATTTGTAAGTCTTTAATCAAAGAAATTCATTTATTCAATTGGTGCACAGCCAAAACTGAGAGTACTTCTCTTCAGACTTGTTTTGTGACTACAGAGATAATTGTCATCCTGTACTATGTCTTTATATTTACGAAATGTAACACTGACTCCAATAGCAGTAATAACCAAAGCCACAGCCATATTGGAATAACTGGTATGGTAGTTTGTTGCAGGGAAGGGCTGCTTATTCATCCCAGCTGCCTGGCTAGCTTAGCCCCAAAATAACCACACAGAAATTGTATTAATTATAACACTGGTTGGCCCGTTTGCTCTAGCCTCTTATTGGCTAACTCTCACATCTTGATTTAACCCATTTCTATTAATCCGTATATCACCACGTGGCAGTGGCTTACCAAGAAAGATTTAGCATGTCTGACTCTGGCGGCTCCATGGCGGATCTCCCTCACTCTGCTTTCTTCCTCCCAGCATTCAGTTCTGTTTTCCCCACCTACCTAAGTTCTGCCCTATCAAAAAGCCAAGGCAGTTTCTTTATTCGTTAACCAATACAAGCAACACATAGAAAGGACCTCCTACACCAGTAGTTTGAATGTAATTGTTCCCCATAAGCTTGTAGGGAGTGGCACTATTAGGAGGTATGGCTTTGTTGGAGTAGGTGTGGCCTTGTTGGAGGAAGTATATCACTGTGGGGGGGTGGGCTCTGAGGTCCCTTATATTAAAGCTGTGCTCAGTATAGACCCACTTCACTTCCTGTCTCCTGAATTTTAATATGTAGACCTCCCAGCTTCCTTTCTAGCACCATGTCTGCTTGAACACTGATATGCTTTCTGCCATGATGATAATGGACTAAACCTCTGAAAATGTAAACTAGTCCCAATTAAATGTTTTTCTTTATAAGAGTTGCCATGTTCATGGTATCGCTTCATAGAAATAGAAACACTAACTAAGACAACTGGGGAGATAGCAATAAGAACAACAGATTAATATATACACCATACAACATGTATTCTATACTAGGATGGCGTGATAAACAAAATATATAATACAGTAGTTAAAAAATAAATTCCACTAAAAGTAAACGAAATAAGGAGGGGGAGTGGTGAGTGTTTGGGTTCCCTGCTGCAGGGCCCTGCTGTCTAGATCCTATTCCCCAGAGGCACATCCCATGCCCCACTCCCACCCAGTAAGGTTCCAGAGACCTGGGAGTAGGCTCTCCACCCTAGCAATTATTCCCCATCACATACCTGACAAGCAAAGCCTTGGCCCTGACTGTCCCTAGAGAGGTGAGTGTTTGGGTTCACAGGCAGAGGGACCTGCTCTCTAGGACCTAGCCCCCAAGGCACAGCCTATACCCCATCTCCATGCACCAAAGCCTAAACAGAACCCGGAACAGCCTTTCCATACCTACAACCATCCTCCACCACTTCTGTGACCACCAGAGCCTTAGCCCTGACTGCACCTGGACGGGAGCCAAGAGAGCTTAATCAGTGACCACCAGAGGCAAGGGGCCTGTACCTAAGTCACAGGCTCTACCTAAACCAATGGGAGGAAGGGGGACCCACTGAATCACAGGCTACACCTACCCCCATTAGAACAAGGGATGGGTGAACAACAGTGTAAGAATACAATCAACAAAATAAAGAGCAATATTACACCACCAGAAGCTAGTTGTTCTACACCAGCAAGACCTGAACATCCCAACACAGCTGAAACAGAAGAAAATGACCTTAAAAATAACTTTATGAAGATGGTAGAGGTTCATAGAGAGGGAAAAAATCCCTTAAAGAAATGTAGAAGACAAACAAAAAACTAGAAGAAATCAACAAATACCTTAAAGAAAGCAAAGAAAACCAAGGGGAGGGGAAATCAAACAGGTGAAGGAAAGGCTTCCAAGACTTGAAAACTGAAATAGAGGCAATAAAGGAAACACAAACCAAGGGAATTCCGGAAATGGAAAATCTGGGTAAATGATCAGGAAATACAGATGCAAGCATAACCAATAGAATACAAGAGGTGGAAGAAAAAATCTCAGGCACTGAAGATACAAATAAAGGAAATAGGTTCATTGGTCAAAAAAAAAATCTACAATTCAAAACTGCAGAGAACCTAGACAACAAAGTGGACCCTAAGAGGGACATGCATGGATCTAGTCTACCTGGAAAGTAGAAAAAGAGAAAATCTCCTGAGTAAATTGGGAATGTGGGGATTATGGAGAGGGTAGAAGGAAATAAGAAGAAAATGAGGGGAGCAGAGAAAAATATATCATTCAATAAATCAATAAAAAATAAATTCAATGAATTGTTAACACAAAATATCCAGGAAACCTGGGACACCATAAGAAGACCAAACCTAAGAATAGTCGTATTAGAAGAAGGAGAAAGAGTCCAGTCCAAAGGCACAGAAAATATATTCAACAAAATCACAGAAGAAAAATTTCCAAACCTAAAGAAGGACATGCCTCTGAAAGTATAAGGTGCTTACAGAACACCAAATAGAATGGACAAAAAAAAAGTTTCCTTGCCACATAATAATCAAAACACTAAACATAGGAATAAAGAAAGAATATTAAGAGCTTCAAAGGAAAAAGACAAAGTAACATATAAAGGCAGACCTATCAGAATTACAACTGACTTCACAATGGAAACTCTGAAAATCAGAAGGCCCTGGGCAGACGTTCTGCAGATGCTAAGAGACCACTGATGCCAGCCTAGATATTATACCAAACACAGCTTTCAATCACCATAAATGGAGAAAGAAAAGATACTCCATGATAAAACCAGATTTAAACAATACCTAGCCCCAAGCCCAGCCCCACAGAAAGTACTAAAAGGAAATCTCCAACCCAAGGAAGTTAGCTACTTCTACAAAAACACAGGCAGTAGATAATCCCACACCAGTACAACCCAAAGAAGGGAACCAAACAAACAATACCACCGCCAACAACAAAACCAAAAATAATGGGAACTACTAATAACTGGTCATTAATATCTCTTAATATCAATGTTCTCAATTTGCCTATAAAAGGACACGGCCTATCAGTGGATACAAAAACAGGATCTAGCCTTCTGCTGCATACAAGAAACACAACTCAACTTCAAAGACAAACATTACCTCAGAGTAAAGGGTTGGGAAAAATTTTCCAATAAAATGGACCTAAGAAAAAAGGTGGTGTAGCTATCCTAATATCTAACAAAGTAGACTTCAAACTAAAATTAATCAAAAAAAATAAAGGACATTTCATATTGTCACAGGAAAAATCCAATAAGATGAAGTCTCAAGTCTGAACATCTATCCTCCAAATACAAGGGTACCCACATTTGTAAAAGAAACATTAGTAAACTTAAATCACATATCAAACCTCACACTAATAGTGGGAGAGTTTAATACCCTACTTCCACAACTGGACAGGATTGCCAAACAGAAATTAGCACAAAATAAAGGAACTAACACATGTTATGACTCAAATGGCTTTAACAGACATCTACAGAACATTTCACTCAAACATAAAAGAAAGTATCCTCCTCTCAGAACCTCTTGGAACTTTCTCTAAAACTGACCACATACTCGGTAACAAAGCAAAACTCAACAGATACAAAAAGATTGTAATAATTTTTATCACATCACCATGGCTTAAAGTTAGAATTCAAAAAAACACCAATTGCAGAAACCCAACAAAGTCATGGAAATTGAACAGTTCTCAACCAAATCATACCTAGGTCAAGGAAATAAAGAAAGAAAGAAATCAAAGACTTCCTAGAATTCAACAAAAATGAACGCACAGCATACCCAAAGAATGCAATGCTAAGAGAAAAGTTCACAACACTAAATGCTTCCATAAAGAACCAGGAAAATCTCACACTAGTGACTTAACAGCATATCTCAAAGCTCTGGAACAAAAAGAAACAAACTCATCCAGGAAAGAACATGCCTAAACATAAAAGGGTAATATACAGCAAAGCCAACAGCCAACATCAAACTAAATGGAGAGAAACTTGTGATTCCACTAAAATAAGGAACAAGACAAAGCTGTCCACTCTCTCATATCTATTCAATATAGTACTTGAAGTTCTAGCTAGAGCAATAAGACAACAAAAGGAAATCAAGGGGATACAAACTGGAAACAGAGAAGTCAAACTTTCACTATTTGCAGATGATATGATAGTATACATAAGTGACATGAAAATTTCTACCAGGAAACTCCTACAGCTGATAAACACCTTCAGTAATGTGGCAGGATACAAATTAACTCAAAAACAAATCAGTAGCCCTCCTATATAGAGATGATAAGTGGGCTGAGAAAGAATTCAGAGAAACATCACCATTCACAATAGCCACAAGCAATATAAAGTATCTTGAGGTAACTCTATCCAAACAAGTGAAAGACCTGTATGGCAAAAATTTTAAGTCTTTGTAGAAAGAAATTGAATATATCAAAAAATAGAAACATCTTCCATGCTCTTAGATAGGTAAGATCAACATAATAAAAATGGCAATCATTCCAAAAGCAATCTACAGATTCAATGCAAACCCCATCAAAATCCCTGCACAATTCTTTACAGATCTTGAAAGAACAATGCTCAGCTTCATATGGAAAAATAAAACACCACAGATAGGCCAAACAATCCTGTACAATAAAGGAATGTCTGGAGGCATTACCATCCATGACTTCAAGCTGTATTATAGAACTATATTAATGAAAACTGCTTGGCATTAGCAAAAAACAGACAGGAAGAACAAAGGAATTGAATCAAAGATCCTGATAACAATCCACACATATTTGAACACCTGATTTTTGACAAAGAAGCTAAAATTATATGATGAAAAAAGGAAAGCATCTTCAACAAATAGTGCTGGCATAACTGGATGTTGACATGTAAAAGAATGAAAATGGATCCATATCTATCCCCATGCACAAAACTTAAGTCCAAGTGGATTAAAGACCTCAACATAAATCCAGCCACATTGAACCTCATAGAAGAGAAAGTGGGAAGTAGCCTTGAATACAAGGGCACAGGAGACCACTTCCTAAATATAATACCAATAGCACACACACTGATATCAACAATTAATAAGTGGGACCTTCTGAAAATGAGCAGCTTCTATAAAGCAAAGGACACAGTCAACAACACAAAACAGTAACCTACGGAACGGGCAAAGATCTTCACCAACCCCACATCAGACAGAGGGCTGATCTCCAAAATATACAAAGAAGACAAGAAACTAGACATCAACATACCAAATAATCTAATTAAAAAATGGGGGACAAATCTAAACAGAGAATTCTCAACAGCAGAAGCACAAATGGCCAAAAGATACTTAAGGAATTGCTCACCATCCATTGGCATCAAGCAAATGCAAATCCAAATGATTCAGAGATACCATTTTTCACCCGTCAGAATTTTTAAGAAGAAAAACACCTATGATAGTTTAGGCTGGAGAGGATGCCCAGTAAGGGGAACACTCCTCCATTGCTGATGAGAGTGCAAACTTGTATAGCCACTTTGGAAATCAATATTGCAGTTTCTCAGAAAATTGGCAATCAGTATACCTGAAGACCTAGCAATACCACTCCTGGGCATGTACCCAAAAAATGCACACTCATACCACAAGGATATCTGCTCAGCTGCATTCAGTATAGCATTATTTGATATAGCCAGAACCTAGAAACAACCTAGATGCCCCTCAACCAAAGAATGGATAAAGAAAATGGGTACATTTACCCAATGGAATACTACTCAATGGTTAAAAAAATGACATTTTGAAATTTGCCTGCAAATGTATAGAACTAGGGAAAAGCATCCTGAGTAAAGTAACCAAGACCCAGAAAGACAAACACGGTATGTACTCACTCATAAGTGAGTATATATATTAGACATAAAGCAAAGGATAACTAGTCTACAGTCCACAACCCCAGAGAAGCCAGGAAATGAGAACACTAAGAGAGACATATATGTATCCCCTTTAAGGGGGAAGTAGAAAGATATACTGAGAAATTGGGAGAGTGGGTGGGAGGAGGAAGGGTGAAGGGGAGTAGGGAGGATTTAAGGGGAAGGGAAAGGAGAACATGAGGGATTGGGAAGGTCGAGTTGGGGGAAGGACATAGAGGCAGAGCAAGGAAAGAGATATCTTGTTGAGGGAGATATGAGGTTAATGAAAAACATGGCATTAGGGAATTTCACAGAAACCCACAAGGATGATGCCAGCTAAAAATGTAAGCAATAGTGGAGAGGGTTCCTGAACTGGCTTTCTCCTGTAAGCAGATTGATATATACCTTAATTGTCATCATAGAACCTTCACCCAGTAACTGACAGAAGCAAATGCAGAGATCCACAGGTAAGCACTGGGCCAAGCTCCCAGAGTCCAGTCGAAGAGAGGGAGGAGTGATAACATGAGCAAAGGGGTCAAGACTATGATGGGGAAACCCAGAAACAGCTGTCCCGAAGTAGTGGGAGCTCACCAACTCTGGACTGACAGCTGGGGAACCTGCATAGGATCAAATTAGGCCCTCTGAATGTGGATGACAGTTATGTGGCTTGGGCAGTTTGTAGGCAATGGCTGTGGAACCAGTATTCATTCCTAGTATATGAATTTGATTTTTGGAGCCCATGCCTTATGGAGGGATACCTCGCTCAGCCTAGATACAGGAAGCAGAGCCTTGGTCTGGCCTCAAACAATGTGATAGAGTTTGTTTACTATCCAGAGGAGGTCTGGCCCTCTCTGAAGAATGGATGGGGAGTGGGGGTGGGGGAAGAGGGCAGAAGCAAGAGGAGGGAAGGAAGAGGGACCTGGGATTGGTATATAAAATAAGAAAATATTGTTTTAAAAAATAAATAAATAAAAATAAAAAAGAAATAATGGAGAGACACAAAATGTTAGCATTAAACAGTGGAACACTGGGAGGGATATTCTTGATTTATGGGATCTTGTATCTCTGAATATAATAGATTTAAAAGCAGAATTACTTGATCGTAAACCCATGATACACTATTTTCAAGACTTTTTTTTTCATCCAGAGTTATATCTAAAACAAGTTTTTGTGTCATCTCTTTTTTACTACTGTATGATTTATTTAAAACAAAGACTTTATTTTTAATAGAAGGGAAGGAGGCAACTCTCCAATTTTATGTGTTAAAAGTCATATTATTCTACCCTTAGCACTGAACGACCACTAGTTAAAAGACTTTTAGCTGCTGTATTAGTCTGTTCTTCATTTCTATAATGAACCATGTGAGGCTGAAAAACTTTACAAAGAAAAGGCACTAACTTAGCATATAATCCTTGAGTTTTGACGGCATGCCATAGCACTGGCTTCACTGGGATGCTCTGATGGTGGACGGCGTCACCGTGACAGGAGTGTGTAGTAGAACAGAAAATCATATCACAAAACTGAGAATCCTGAGCATGATGGGGGTTCTGCACTATCTTCCAAGGGAGCAGCCTTCCCAAAGGTCCTCCACTAGAATTTGCATATCAAAGGCCCTGTCCCCTCACCACAAGTATACTGTACTGGGAGGCAACATGCTCTATTCTCACCATAAAGCACTCTAACTCACGAGTGAGGATTGCTGTTAAGGGAGGGGGTATTGTCGTTGCTGTTGTTCTAACTCTTGTCAGTTCAGCGTATTTCTTCTGCCAGAGTGAGCTGGAGATGAAAGCATGATGACTCATGAGTCGTTTCCTGACTGAAAGGAGAAGTAACTATACTCTCTCACCGTAGAAAAGAGGTCTGGGAGGATGGGACAAGGTAACTAAAGTTTTGCACATTAATGTAGTTGTGTCCTAATTATTTTTAAAGGGGAAAAAATCTTCCTCAAGTAGAAGAACTCTCAAGAGGTTTGAAGATGGTTGGGGAAATGAGCGGGAAGCGTTCCTCTTCTCTGGACTATGCGTAGATGCAGTTCCTCATATTGTGAAACATGGGGAGCTGCAGAGAGGAGAAATGACTGTCACAGTGCAAGGAATGTCTGACGTGCTGTCACACGCCAAGTTCCTTCTAGCTTCTGTGAGGAGCAAGGGAGAGCCCAAATCCCTCAGTGTCCAGAGTGACAGAGATGTTGGTTAAAATTGACAGCCAGTACATACCTCCTGAAGTCGCTACAGAGATGACAGCATTTTGAAAGAACAGCTCATAACTAGTGCTATATTTAAACACTGAATTTCAGAGAGATTTTATCTCAGAGAACAGTACCCATTGGCCCTGAAGGTAGCCAGCAGGGGGAGACAGAGAGCCCCCAACTAAGACTCACTATTGAAAAAACAAAAAACAAAAAACAGAGCGAGTTCATCAACATTGGGCACAAAAAGCTGAATCTCCCAGCCGTTTTGTGAGAATAACAGAGAAATCCTACCAAGTTTAAAGGAGAGGATAATTCTGAATTGGAGATTGAATTAAAGATGCAAACTCTCAGCTTTGCAAGATGGTCCCAAGGAAGTTTTAACATTTTGTGGTAAATAGGAGCTGGGGAACTATTTACTTCAGTTAAATAAAAACAGACAAAGAAGCCTTTGCATTTGTTATTTTGATAGAGGATATTTTGATAGAGTTTTATATATTTGTTGTATGAGTTTAAAAGATTCTGGTCCTAAAATTACTCACCTATGATAAAATGTTTTTTAATGTAGTCAACCTTGAATGCAAAGCAATAAAGCTCAAGAGTTTATTTGTACCGCAGAACTTACAACTTGCAAACCAATCGCATTACTTCTGTATTGACAGGTATTTTTTGATCTTTGTTTCTTCCCTTCCACATCCCTGTCAGCAAGGGGGTTGTATGGTTTGTCCAGGATCATTTGGCAGCGGTGAGAACATCATTAGAAGCTCAGCGTCTGTGAGATGAATAAATGATCTGACAGACAAATTAATCAGGATTTCCAGGAAACCTCTAGAGTGAAAGAATTTCCTTCTTGCCCCAGAGTGTCTCCGGAGTAGCCCTTAGTGAGAAGAGGCATTTTATAGAAATACACTTGAGAGGAAAATCTTTCAGCATACTTAACAAATTGCTCCATGAAGTGACCTCAAAATCTGCTTTTGCTTTCATCTATACCTAAATAAAGTATCTGGTTTTTTTACATTCATATAGATCAGAAAGCAGCACATTATATAGGATATATTTTAAAAATGATTGCCTACATTTGACAGTCTTTTCACACTTCTAATCGTGTTTTCTTATACTTTGCCCTAACATGCCACCACATCTTCACTTAAGAAACCTCACCCTTGTTTCAAAATTAATACATTTTACATTGAGCTTATTAGTTTCACTTCTAAAAAGTAATTAATATTTCATGGAAAAGCCATACTTAATAGTAGTTAATGCAATTGGTAACCTGACTAGGGTCTGATGTTCATACTACTTTATGGTTGTAAGATCATTTAGTGTGAGATTTCCCAGGTTTTTCAGTATACAGTGCCTTCCCAGTGACAGCAGGTAAGCAGTCTTTAACCAGGCTGACAAAGCCCTGCCCCACGCTTCATTTGAGTGACATTTTATCTCTGCTAAACAGGAAGCTTCTGTTCCCATCCATTTCCAAACTCTGGCATCTTCTCCTTGAGTTGTAGAAACTTGACAGTTTTGATACTCATCTACTATGCCCTGTGCAGCATCTGTCTCGCTTTAACTGCCCATTTGCATTTAGTACATAGTCAAGTTTTATCTACAATATTAGACACGATTTACTTCTTTTTAATGTCAATAATATTCCATCATATGTATGTATTGTTTTCTTTATTTTTTTCTTTGTGATATGCTGGGGAGTGATTCTATAGCTCTGTCAATAATAGGTGAATAATCTATCAGTAAGCAATGATGTGAGCCCCCTTAAATTTTTATTTTGAAACTAGGACACAAAAATAGACAAAGGAGTCCTTTAAATTCCAAGTCATTTACCTTGGCCACCCAAGCAGCTGAGATTACAGAACGTGAACCACCCTACCCCACAATATATTTCTTTATTTATCTGTAGCCAGACATTAAGGTTGTTGTCACATTGTAATTGTGAATAATGTTGTCGCATGAATGTAGGGATGCTAACAGGGAGGTGGTGGTTCATGCCTTTAATTCCACTCATTTGGAAGACAGGCAGGCTGATCTCTGAGTTCAAGGCTCTACAGAGAGAGTTCCAGGACCACCAGAGCTACACAGGGAAACTTTTATTTAAACCACAACAACCAAAAAACCCCCAAAACAATAATAACCAAAAAAGGTATGAATGTAGGGATGCTCATATTTCCTTGGGATTCAATTCCCGTTGTTTGGATAAATTCTAAAGATTTCAGGTTTATAGTACAATGCCTGATTTTGTGAGCAGTAGTTTTCTTAATTACAAAAAGGAATTTATGTGTTTTCACATAGTTCTTATATGCAATATATAGTATAATAGATTTGAATATAGATTATTAAAATAAAATGAGATTTTGTCATAATTCATTATGTAATTGTTTTATGATCTTAGGTAAGTTACAAGCCACATAAATCTAAACTGTCCATATTATAAAACTGTAATTGGCATATAGCAATACCAAATATGATTACTCTCTTTGTATTTTAAAATATTTATGATTTATAATGTAAAAATATCAATGTAAAGATTTTTCATATAGTTAAACTACTTTTATATAATGGTTCTGGTATAATTTTGTATGAAGAATACATAAACACATGTATGTTCAAATATATACATGTTTGTATATATGTGCATGTACATACCCACAAATATATATACATACATACCTTTTTATACTTTTTACTTTATAAAACAATGAATAGACTTAAGAACCATTAGCATTATAGTATTAAGTGTAGGAATACAGTGTATGTGTATGGAAACATGTACCTACTTAAAATTTTAAAAAATGAAGAAGAACGAAAGTCCTCCAATTTATTGACCATTTTTTAGCAATCATGCTGTTATTCTAAACTTACTTATTTTGGCTATTTGAAGACTTTATGACAATATTGCCTATTCCCAAATTCCATTAAAATTCCCAACTCTTTTTGTGAAACTCAATAATTCTTTATATAATTTATTTCTAATGGTTCTTTTGAAAAACTTTGAATAGTGGATAGTTTCTCCAAACCATTAGATCAAAATCAGACATCTCTTCAGTCTGTACGATTTGCATGAGCTCACTTCATTTATTTCCATCAATACTTGCTCCATCCCTCATTTTCAGTCGTACTCATTATACAACTGAGGGACATCATGAGATGACAGGCCAGAATGTGGCCTGCTAGGTCAAGATACTTTTGAGAAGAACAAGGGAGCTAGTCGGTGCCTCTCAGACTCATCTCTTCCTCTGCCCAGATGACTAAGAGTAATAGGTGTCACCCATGATACAATCATGGAAGGATGGAAACTTCCCCTTCTAGAAGTCAGCCTTAGCACGTAGAAGCCAGACACCCTAAAGTAGAGTTCAAGACATCATTAAAGACTAACCGTGAAGCTGAAGTGCCTTATGACCTCTGTTCATAGAATAATAACTCATGTAGCATCTGTGGGAAAATTGACAAAAGTATTTGAACTGTGAGAGTCTGACATAAAAAGTTTCCAGACTGGCTGTGATATTTACTTCAATGGAAAAGCCAAAGTTGAGCTAAGCCACTGAGTTTATATCCCCATAGAACAATCATGATTGCCCTTAAAATAAAACAAAAAAATATAATTTTATTTTAGGAAAAGTCTATTCCTTGAAGAGACAATTCAAATAGCATTAGTATGAAGAGTCTCAAATTATATTCCTTAATATGCAGATAATATAATTCTTTATATTATATCATAGCATGAGCAAAATTAAATTTTCATCGATTCTCAGATTTACCCCAACATGATCTCTAGCCCTATATGCTCATATAGCACTTAGTTATAATATTTACTTATATTTCACTTTGATCATTGCAGTATAGTTTAGTAGTATGTGGACAACTCAATATCCCAATCTGAAAGAAATTATCTGTAATGGGGCCATATACTTGTTATTGGCTGAATTTCCAATTAACACTGTTTCAAATAGACCTAGCATTCTAAAAGCATTTTCTCCTCAGGAAGAACCCTAAATACCTTGTGTCCTTGGCAAATATTCAAGGTTTCAACATTAGTACTGAACTCATTCCTACCTGCCACCATTGATTTCCTGCCTTTCTATCTTACGAGTTGACCATGACATTGCTTCAGGACTAGAGTTGCTGGCAGAGCTAGAATTTCTGCATGATTCTGACTATTCTTAGTCTCACACTCCTCAGGATAACTAAGATACTGTGATAAAGAAGTTGCTTTGACCTAAGTTATAATGTAGTAGCACCCTTAACGTCCCTTGACAAATAGTGATCAATTGTTCCTAACACTAGGAACATGGCTAAATTTAAATTTGCAGCGACTTGTGGAGTTCAAATATATAAAGGTTTATGTTGGAGGAGGGGCCGTTTGTTTGGTTCCAGGCCACCCGACTAGCTTAGACCAGAAATAATCACACAGAAACTGTATTATTTAAATCACTGCTTGGCCCATTAGCTCTAGCTTCTTATTGGCTAACTCTTACATGCTAGTTTAACCCATCTCCATTAATCTGTGCATCACCACAAGGTCGTGGCCTACCAGATAAGTTTCAACACATCTGTCTCCGGCAGCTCCATGGTGTCTCTCTGACTCCACCCTTCTTTCCCCCAACATTCAGTCTAGTCCTCTATGCCTAGCTCTGCTCTGCCCCACACTGCTCTGCTATAGGTTCAAAGCAGTTCTTTATTCATTAATGGTAATCACAGTATGCAGAGGGAAATCCCACAGATTTATAGAGCCTCCCTTTAGATAACCTTAGCAGACTGTGGAAGAAGTGAGCTGTCACTAGTGGAGGAAGGTATCAGGAGAAAACAAAATGTACGAAAATGAAAATGAGAAAAGAGAAAGATAAGACTTACCATTGTGAACAGGAACTTTGGATGAGTGTGAGTGATATGAAACTTATAATATAGTAGGCCTTCAAGAACCAAGAACAAACTCCATAAACATAGCAGTCAACAATATAACAAGAAACAGTAGGACCACAATTGAGAATTTTCTCCATGTCTAGTTAATTAAAAGCTTTTCCTGTGAGCTCTAAATGGGACATTGACATCATACCGTCCTTTCCTGCAAGGTGTAGGGATTGTCAAGGAAGAAGAATCACAAAAAAAACTGTATGATATAGAAGTAGGGGACACTTGTAGTGACACAATATTTGCTGGACAGGACTAGTCCCTTTCATGTGTTAACTCATAGAAACTGACTGTAAGCACAACACTTTCAAATGATCACGCCAACCAAAATTCTGTATATGTGGGAGATGTGCCCATGAAGTCACATACCTAGCTGAGAAGCTGTAAGCAATTGATGGTGGCAGGGGAATGAAGAGTCAGTTACTTTTAGGGTTGCAACCCCTGAGTGACTATTCTTTATCCAGCAAATGGTCATCCATCCAAATACATTACAAGTAGCACTAAGTGTGCTCAGAATGTTAAAAAGAAAAAGAAAGGGCATATAAAATTGAGAGGGAAAGGTATTTGAGATGAGATAAAGAAGTAAATGCAGGAGAGGAACTGGGGATGGATTTGATCAAAATATATAATATAAGAAATTATTATAAGAAAACATATAAGAAATTATTTAAAAAGGCAGAAGGAAAAGTGTTTATTTCAAAAAACACCTGTAGCTAGGTATTCTTATAACTTTTCTGCTCTCTGAAATATCTAGGAGAATTAAATTGTGATACAAAAATCATTTTTTGAATATATATATATATATATATATATATATATATATCAGCCCTTATGGCAATTAACACAGAGAACTACAACTAGACAACTTACAGAGAGATTTTGGGCCACTCAGCACTAAGTGAGATGATGTCTTTATCAAATCTCTACACTCAAGACTCAGAGATCTATGATGAAGAGGAGGCAGTAAGAGCTGAATGTGGTAGATGAATCCAAGGAAACAGCATCCTAGATACAACAGGAGTTATACACATATGAACTCACAATGTGAAGAGTTAATAATTGTGAAGGACTCTAATCCTTGGTGCAGGAGACTGGGAAGTTGCTATTGACAAACAAGGACACTATTGGCACAGTTTTCTCCATCCCTTTATATTTAGGCAACTCTCCTGACCAGTTTTCAGGTTTAGTGGAAATAGAGGAAGTAATCACTTTCTTTTTTATTTTATTTTAATTTTTTAAATTTTATTTTACATTTCAACCACAGTTCTCCCCCCCAACCCTTCCTTCTGCCCCCTACTTCCCCCATACCCATCCACTCCTCCCAATGGGTAAGGACTCCCATGGGGAGTCAACTAAGTCTGGTACTCAATAGTTGGGGCAGAACCTAACCACTCACCTTTGCATTAAAATTAAGTGTGGCATCCCACCATAGGGATGGGCTCAAATAAGCTAAGTCATGAACCAGGGATAGATCCTGGTCCTATTGCCAGGTGCCTCACAGATAGTTCAAACTTTACCACTGTCTCTAGATAGAGAGAGCCACTATAGGCTTAAGGAGAAATCTGGTGCTAGGGAAATTCCCAAGAACCCACAAGGATGACCCCAGCTAAGACTCCTAGCAATAGTGGAGAGGGAACCAGAACTGGTCTTCCCCTGTAATAAAATTGGTGAATAACCCAACTATCATCATAGAGTCTTCATCTAGCAAATGAAGGAACCAGATGCAGAGATAGAAAAGCAAGCACCAGGCCAAGCTCCAGGAATCCAATCAAAGAGGAGGGAATATATGAGCAAGAAAACTCAAAATCATGATGGAGAAATCTACAAAGACAGCTGAACCAAGCTCATGGAAACTCATGAACTCTAAACCAAGAGCTATAGAGACTCCATTGGACAGATCTAAGGAAGTAATTGCTTTCTAATTAATGTGTATATAGTTAGCTCCCACATTTTCCACCTCAACTTTTTCTTCCTTTGTGAATGTGATGAATTCAGAAACCCATGGGCAAATTGAAGAACCTAGGTAAAAATATTACTCATGTGACAAGAACCAGGGAAAGATACTATGGTATGGACATTCAAACAGAAACAATAATGAAGATTTTATTATGTTGTATCATCTAACTTGGGACTATATGTTATATAATAGACTAAATCACAAAAATTAGGAAATATTTTATGAGAATAAGACACTCAGGAACATGACAAATGTAAAGAAAAATTTTAATGAAAACAAATATATATATATTTAATGAAAAAATATATATATATGGTCTATAAACAATAGGAAGGCCCAGTATATGTAATATATGTAATTTCAGGTAAGACCTACCTCCTAATAAATCTTGCTATGCCCTCACATAGTTAAATGGGCAAGGTAGCTTTATAGAGCCTGGTCAGTAAGAGCAATGACCTCATTTTTGTCAGTTGGACCATAACAACCTAACCATCTCTCAATGATTTCATCTTCTGATGTCATCATACTTGGTTGTTAGTATGTCAACACATGAGCTGGGGGATGGGCACACCAACCTAGATCTAGGACATCCTGTATATACCTGTCCAAGTTGACTGAGTTTTTTTCTGTACTATAAACATCTAAATCAATGATGACCTCATCATTTGCATTCAATATTGAAACTGAAGTGGTCTTCTAACTGGTCTCTCTATCTCCACCCCTTGACAGTCTCTAATTTACCCATTTCTAAAAATGTATACACTTCAATAAATATAATTGTGGGCTAGGAAGATAACTCAGTGCTTGCTGCTCAGGCATGGGGACATTTATTAATACTCAATTTTTTATTGATTTTATTGCGATATAGATATGAATAATTTGCATTGGTATGGATTTTGCTTTATTGATATAAATTTAAGGTTAATCTTGTTATATGTATATTTCTTCTCTTGATTAAGGTATTGTGATTGTGTAGTTCATTTACAAATGTAATGTATAATTAGGAAATATAGGTTGTTAATGGATAATCATCGATAATAGTCAAGCTTGTAGTCATGTTAGTTAGATTTTCTAGATATAAAGAGATATATTTCAGGTAGATATGCATTCTTCATATCTTTCAAAGACTACAGAATATGGCATTTAAAATGTTTCAATAACTTAGGGATTCTCATGACAATGAGACACATCTGCTCCTGGCAGCACCAATCTGCTTCAAGAGGAAGATGGACATCAAAGAGGCTCCTTATGGAGTTGGTTAGACATTTGAGCAAGAAACTGCTCTTGCCTGGACTGATGCATAAACTAGACATGAAGAACCCAAAGAGAGATGACTGCTGAACTTGCCTAAAGGTGAGATGATCCGTTGGGGTTCTTGTTTCATGAAGGAGTGTGTGAGACATTCTGCAGGACACAGAAGAAAGTGACTGAACTGTCTTTAAAATTTTCTGCTTCATGGAAATATCTGCTGGATACTATGGTCCAGTAGGCTAAAGATGGATGCCCCAATGGTAGAGAAGAACTTTGGGTGACTGTACAGGCAGTGAGATGTCTCTGTCATTTCTAGAGTTTTGAGAGCTGCTTACCTCTTGTTTACTTAAGTAATATATCCTTCTGGAGTCTTTGATGGAATTGAAGAATAAATAGTTATAGTTTTTCTTAGTTATGATAAAAGATAAAGTAAATATAAATATTGCAACTGTAATTGTTGCTTGATAACTGTTTTGTTATATGTAATTTTACTATGTTAAAGTGAAAGCCTTTCTTTTTTGTTTAAACAGAAAAGGGGTAATGGTGTAGGAGTTCCTTCTGTTTATGTGTTGCTTTCATTGGTTAATCAATAAAGAAACTGCTTGGCCTGATAGGGTAGAACTTAGGTAGGCAGAGAAGACAGAACTGAATTCTGGGAGAAAGAAAGCAAAGAGAGAGAGCTGCCATGGAGCTGCCAGGTCAGACATGCTGAATTTTTCCAGGTAAGCCACGACCTCGTGGTGACATACAGATTATTAGAAATGCGTTAAATCAAGATGTGAGAGTTAGCCAGTAAGAGGCTAGATGGATGAGGCACTGTTTTAATGAATACAGTTTCTGTGTGATTATTTTGGGTGTAAGCTAGCCAGGTGGGACAAACCAAGGGCCACTCTCCTTGTAACATTATTGAGCTAAGCATTTTTCTCAATCCCCTCCCTTCCTCTCCCCTTCCCTTCTACCCTCTCCCATGGTCCCCATGCTCCCAGTTTACTCAGGATATCTTGTCTATTACTACTTCCCATGTAGATTAGATCCATGTATGTCTCTCTTAGGGTCCTCATTGTTATCCAGGTTTTCTGGGATTGTGATTTGTAGGCAGGTTTTTTTTATGTTTTAAAACCACTTAAGAGTGAGTACATATGATAATTGTCTTTCTGAGTCTGGGTTACCTCACTCAATATGATGTTTTCTAGCTCCATCCATTTGCCTGAAAATTTCAAGATGTCATTTTTTCTGCTGTGTAGTAATCCATTATGGAAATGTACCACATTTTCCTTATACATTTTTCAGTCAAGTAGCATTTAGGTTGTTTTCAGGTCCTGGCTGTGACAAACAATGCTGCTAAGAACATAGTTGAGCACACATCCTTGTGGTATGACTGAGCATCCTTTGGATATATACCCAACAGTGGTATTACTGGGTCTTGAGGAAGGTTGTTTCCTAATTTTCTGAGAAGTCATCACACTGATATCCAAAGGGGCTGTACCAGCTTGCATTTCCACCAGCAATGCAGGAGTGTTCCCTTTTCCACACAACCTCTCCAGCATAAGTTGTCATCAGTGTTTTTGATCTTGGCAATTCTTACAGGTGTAAGATGGAAACTCAGAGTTGTTTTGATTTGCATTTCTCTGATGACTAAGGATGTTGAACATTTCCTTAAGTGTCTTTCAGCCATTTTAGATTTCTCTGTTGAGAGTTCTCTGTTTAGGTCTGTACCCCATTTTTTTATTGGATTATGTGTTCTTTTGATGACCAATTTCTTGTGTTCTTTGTATATTTTATAGATCAGACCTCTGTCTGATGTGGGGTTAGTGAGATCTTTTCTCATTCTGTAGGCTGTTGTTTTGTCTTGTTGACCATGTCCTTTGCTTTACAGAAGCTTTTCTTGGATTCTATTTGCCAGTATTTTTTTGAGTATTTTTCCTTCAATGTCCATGAGGTATATTGGTCTGTAATTTTCTTTCTTAATTGCTTCTTTGTGTGGCTTGGAGATAAAAAAAAGCTGCAGCCTTGTAAAAAGAGTTTGGCAATGTCCCTTCTATTTCTATTGTGTGGAGTAATTTGAGGAGTATAGGTATTAGTTCTTTGAAAATCTTGTAGAATTCTGAGCTGAAACCATCTGGTCCTGGGCATTTTTTTTGTTCAGAAACTTTTGATGACTGTTTCTATTTCTTTAGCTGTTATTCATCGACTTAATTTGCTTATCTAATCTTGATTTAATTTTGGTAAGTGATCTTTATCCTGAAAGTTGTCCATTTCCTTTAAGTTTTCCAATTTTGTGGAGTACAGGTTTTCAAAATATGACCTGATCATTCTCTGTATTTCTTCCATGTCTGTTGTTATGTCCCCCTTTTCATTTCTGATTTTGTTAATTTGGATATTCTCTCTCTGCCTTTTGGCTAGTTTGGATAAAGGTTTGTGTCCCATAAAGTTGGGTATATTGTGTGGTCATTGTTTTTGAATTTTAGAAAGTCTTTAATTTCTCCCTTTATTTCTTCCTTAACCCATTGATGCTTCATATAAGTATTGTTTAATTTCCATGAGTTTGTAGGTTTTCTGGAATTAATGTTGCTGTTGAAGTCTAGTCTTAAGCCATTGTGATCCAATAAGATACATGGCGAGATTCCAATTTTTTTTATCTGTTGAAGTTTGTTTTGTTACTGAGTATGTGGTAAATTTTTGAGATGTTTCCATGAGGTGCTAAGAAGAAGGTATATTTTATGTTTGGATGGAATGTTCTATAGATGTCTGTTAAATCCTTTTGAGTCAAAATGTCTGTTAGTTCCCTTATTTCTCTGTTAATTTTTTGTCTGGCTGATCTTTCCAATGGTGAGAGTGGAGTGTTTAAGTCTCCCACTATTAGGGTGTGGGGTTTAATATGTGATTTAAGCTTTAAAAGTATTTCTTTTACATATGAGGGTGCCCATGCATTTGGGGCATAGATGTTCAGGACTGAGATTTTGTCTTGATGGATTTTTTCCTGTGACTAATATGAAATGTCCTTCTTTGTCTCTTTTGATTGATTTTAGTTTGAAGTCTATTTGTTAGATATTAGAATAGCTACACCAGCTTGTTTCTTAGGTCCATTTGATTAGAAAAAAATTTTTCCCAACCCTTTACTCTGAGGCAAAGTCTGTATTTGAGGTTGAGATGTATTTCTTGAATGAAGCAGAAGGGTAAATTCTGTTTTCATATCCAATCTGTTAGCCTGTGCCTTTTTATAGGTGAGTTGAGTCCATTTATATTAAGGGATAGTAATGACCAGTGATTGCTATTTCCTGTTAATTTAGTTTTTATTTTTGATGTTGTTATTTTGTGTGTTTTTCCCTTTTTTTGGGATTTGCTGCAGTGAGATCATCAATTGTCTGTGTTTTTTTCTGATGTAGTCAGCTTCCTTGGGTTGGAGTTCTCCTTCTAGTATTTTGTGTAGGGCTGGGTTTGTGGCTAGGTATGGATTAAATCTGGTTTTGTCATAAAATAACTTGTTTGTTTTTTTTTTATTTTTCGAGACAGGGTTTCTCTGTGGCTTTGGAGCCTGTCCTGGAACTAGCTCTTGTAGACCAGGCTGGTCTCGAACTCACAGAGATCTGCCTGCCTCTGCCTCCCGAGTGCTGGGATTAAAGGCGTGCACCACCACCGCCCGGCTAAAATATCTTGTTTTGTCCTTCTATGGTGTTTGAAACTTTTGCTGGGTATAGTAGTCTGGGCTTGCACCCGTGGTCTCTTAATGTCTGCATAATGCTTGACCATGACCTTCTGGCTTTCATTGTCTCCAATGAGAAGTCAGTTGTAATTCTGATAGGTCTACCTATATATGTTACTTAGCCTTTTTCTTTTGCAGCTGTTATTATTCTTTCTTTATTCTGTATGTTTAGTGTTTTTATTATTGTGTGGCAAGGGGAATTTTTTTTGATACTGTCTATATAAACTTCTTGTATCTTCATAGGCATATCTTCTTTAGGTTGGGAAAGTGTTCTTCTATGAATTTGTTAAATATATTTTCTGTGCCTTTGAGTTGAACTTCTTCCCCTTCATCTGTCCCTATTATTCTTAAGTTTGGTCTTTTCATGGTGTTCCATATTTCCTGGATATTTTATGTTAAGCTTTTGTTAGATTTAATTTTTTCTTTAACTGATGAATCTATTTCCTCTATTGTATCTTCAGCAGTTGAGATTATCTCTTCCATCATTTGCATTCTGTTGTTTATGCTTGCATTTCTGGTTCCTGATCATTTTCTCATGACTGCTGTTTCTGTAATTCCATCAGCTTGTGTTTTTTTTTATTGTCTCTATTTCAGTTTTTAAGTCTTAAATGGTTTCTTTCATATGTTTGATATCCTTTTCTTTGTTTTCTTCAAGGGATTTGTTGATATCTTTCAATTTTTTGTTTGTCTTTTCCTCC
The DNA here is from genome assembly GCA_004026605.1 of Ondatra zibethicus. NCBI lineage: Eukaryota > Metazoa > Chordata > Mammalia > Rodentia > Cricetidae > Ondatra > Ondatra zibethicus. The sequence goes on along the minus strand of PVIU01005334.1, from coordinate 451 downwards.
ATTTCATTGATAGAAATTTTTATTCCTCTTTAAGGGCCTCAAACATTAATCTAAGGTTATTATTTAGGTCATTTTCTTCTGCTTCATCTATATTTGGTTGTTCAAGTCTTGCTGTTGTAGGGTCACTAGTTTTTACTGGGGTCGTGTTGCTATTTGTGGTGTTGCATGCGTTCTTACATTGTCTACCCATCGTTTCCTCTGACTGGTGTAGTTGGGGCTGTCTGTGACTCTGGTGATCATTCTTCTAGGTGCCAGTGGATCCAAGGCTCAGGTGGTTGGTCCTCATGTTGCAGTCAGTGCCTTGGTTCCAGCCACCCACTCATCACTCCATGTTCTTGGTTGTCACTAGCATTCCTGGGGTTTGCTCTGCTCCTGCTCAAGTGGAGTTCACTGTCTCAGCCCTGCTCTTGCCTAGGTCTCTGGCTCAATCCTGTTTCCGTAAATGACCCTA